>CM036615.1:10150850-10428628 GCA_020745705.1 Hemiprocne comata | reverse complement strand
CCTTCTCTTCCGTCCATGGCCGGCGTCCAGGGAGGACTCCATCCATCACCGTCGACCCCAGGCTCAGCCCTGACCCTCATAACTCTCCCCACATCCCTGTCTGCTCTGCTGTTACCTAAGACAGCAGTTGGAGACTTTTCGGGACTGCTCACAGCTAAGGAGAGTGCTGGGAGAGTTGCTGGGGGTGGGGGGAGGCAAGAGGCTTCTGCACATTCCTGAACATACTTGCATATAACTGTACATATAATTAAAGCTGTCTAATTTAATTTTCAGTCCAGCTAAGTCTCTCTCCTTAATTCTCTCTCTCCTTCCCTGCCTGGGTGGGAGGGGGGAGGGGATCAAGAGCAAATAAACCAGAGACAATTCCCATTCAATTCAAACAGTAAGAGTTAATCCTGTGCCCAGGGGCAAAGGAAAGGCGACTGATCCTTATTCCCACTCCCGTCTGAGATATCCAGAGATTCTCCAAGCAGCATCAGAAGACGTAATTGAGGAAGCAGACGATTCTGAAACAGATGATGAAGCAGGCCCTTCTCAAGTAAATTTACAGGCAGGCCCTTCTCAAGCAGATGGAGGAGCAGGCCCTTCTCAAGCAGATAAGGATGATGACCTGCTACAGCCTTTCTCCCTAAAGGAATTGCGTCTCATGAGAAAGGACTTTACCCACAATGAAAATGAGGGGCTTCTTACCTGGCTGCTCCAATGTTTTGATGGTAGAGCAGACACCTACACCCTGGACGAAAGAGAAGCCAGACAGTTGGGATCCCTGGCCAAAGATGCTGGTATTGATAGAGCAATTGGTGATAAGACATTAAATATCAACCTGTGGAGCCGACTTCTTTCAGCCATACAGAACAGGTACCCCCATAAGGGTGACACTGACTCATGCTGATGCAGAGTGCCCACTCTTGAAAGAGCCATTACATATTTGAGAGAATTAGCAGTGCAAGAAGTGATCTATGATGACCAAGGGTTTCTAAATCCTGATGATGTCGTGTGCGACACGCCCATGTTCCGGAGATTTGCACAGGTTGTACCAGCAACACATGCCCATATATTCTCCTTCATGGGATGTTTTGATGAATTCAATGGACCAACTGTGCGTGAATTGGCTTTCAAAGCAAGACAGTACGGAGATATGTTTTCTGATTATTGTCAGTTCCACACCTCAGCCATTGCAAAGGTGACTGACAGAAGGAATCTGGACAGATGGGTAGGTAAACCCCAGCCTTTCCCTATACCCCAGTATCTCCCTAAGGACAATTGGGCTTGTGTTGCATCCATCAAGAGGAGATGCCCTGCTACGAGACAGCAACGAGAGAGACGGGAGCCACTTCGACGTCACCTGTGGCTCCTCTTGTGTGATTATTGCAAAGAGGATATGAGACCCTGGGATAATAAACCTACTGATATTCTCCAGCTACGTGTACAAGAGCTGCTAGGTAGAAAAGGTGCAGTAGATGGTTCTTCCTGGAAAAAGGCTGCTCCAATTTCTAGCAACCAGTCTTTTAACCAGGATGGTGCATCAACCTCTAATGGTCAATATTAGAGGAGCCCTGCCTCTGGCCAGGGGGAGGAGAGGGAAAACCGAATTTATTGGACTGTGTGGATTTGGTGGCCTGGCACATTGGAACCACAAAGGTATACAGCCTTGGTGGACACTGGTGCACAGTGCACCTTAATGCCATTGAATCACAAGGGGACAGAGTCCATTACTATTTCTGGAGTGACAAGAGGATCTAAAGAACTGACCATTGTCAAAGCTGATGTAAGCCTCACTGGCAATAAGTGGCAGAAGTGCCCTATTGTGACTGGCCCAGATGCTCCGTGCATCCTTGGAATAGACTATCTCAAAAAAGGATATTTCCAGGACCCGAAAGAGTACCGGTGGGCCTTTGGTATAGCAGCTATAGAGACTGAGAACACTGAACAACTGCATACCTTGTCTGGCCTTTCAGATGACCCTTCCCTAGTGGGGTTGCTGAAGGTCGAAGACCATCAGGTGCCAATTGCCACTTCAGCAGTGCACAGACAACAATATCGCACCAACAGAGACTCTTTGATTCCCATCCATAAGCTGATTCGACAACTGGAGGGCCAGGGAGTGATCAGCAGGACTCACTCACCCTTCAACAGTCCTATCTGGCCAGTGCGAAAGCCTGATGGTGAGTGGAGGCTGACAGTGGACTATCGTGGCCTGAATGAGGTTACACCACCACTCAGTGCTGCTGTGCCGGACATGCTAGAACTTCAGTATGAGCTGGAGTCGAAAGCAGCCAGGTGGTATGCCACTATTGACATTGCTCATGCCTTTTTCTCTATTCCTCTTGCACCAGAGCGCAGGCCACAGTTTGCTTTCACCTGGAGGGGAGTCCAATACACCTGGAATCGACTGCCCCAGGGGTGGAAACACAGCTCAACCATTTGCCATGGACTGATTCACACTGCACTGGAGAAGGGTGGAGCTCCAGAACACCTGCAGTACATAAATGACATAATTGTGTGGGATGACAGACCAGAAGAAGTCTTTGAGAAAGGTAAAAGGATCATCCAAATTCTTCTGGATGCTGGTTTTGCTGTAAAAAGAAGCAAGGTCAAGGGACATTCACGAGAGATCCAGTTCCTGGGAAACAGATGGGAGGATGGATGTCACCAGATCCCAATGGATGTCATTTACAAAATAACAGCTATGGCCCCACCATCTACTAAAAAGGACACTCAAACCTTTTTAGGGAGTGTTGGTTTCTGGAGAATGCATATTCCAGGTTACAGTGAAATTGTGAAACCTCTCTATGAGGTGACCCGAAAAGAAGAGTGACTTTAAATGGGGTCCTCCTGACCAAAAGAGAGCTTTTGAGCAGAGTAAAAAGGAGATTGTGCAGGCAATGGCCCTTGGACCAGTTCGAACAGGGCCAGACATCAAAAATGTGCTCTACACCGCAGCCGGGTACAATGGTCCTACATGGAGCCTCTGGCAGAAAGCACCAGGGGAGACTCGAGGTCGACCCTTAGGATTCTGGAGCTGGAGCTACAGAGGTTCCGAGGCCAACTACACATCAACTGAAAGGGAGATACTGGCAGCATATGAAGGAGTTAGAGCCGCTTCGGAAGTGATCGGCGCTGAAGTGCAGATCCTTCTGGTTCCCAGATTACCAGTATTGAGCTTCATGTTCCAGAATAACCTTTCTCATATCCATCACGCCACCGATGTGACTTGGAGTAAATGGACTGCTTTGATTACCCAGTGGGCTCGAATAGGAAGGCCTAATCATCCAGGTATCATAGAAGCAATTACAAACTGGCCAGAAGGCACACACTTTGGAATGCCACCACAAGAAGTGGTGAGACGGGCTCAAGAAGCTCCACCATATGATCATCTACCAGAGACTGAGAAACAATTTGCTCTTTTAACCGATGGCTCCTGTCATCTTGTAGGAAACCACCGGAAGTGGAAAGCTGCCATGTGGAGTCCTACACAACTAGTTGCACAATCAGCTGAAGGAGAAGGTGAATCGAGTCAGTTTGCAGAGGTAAAAGCCATCCAGCTGGCTTTGGACATTGCTGAGCGAGAGGGGTGACCGAGACTTTACCTCTACACTGACTCATGGATGGCAGCAAATGCCTTGTGGGGTTGGCTAAAGCAGTGGCAGCAGAACAACTGGCAGCAAAAAGGTCAACCTATTTGGGTTGCCGAGCTGTGGAAAGACATTGCAGCTCGGATGGAGAAACTGGTTGTAAAAGTGTGTCATGTAGATGCACACATACCTCTGAGTCGAGCCACTGAGGAACATCGACTCAACATATGAGCAGATGAGGCTGCTCAAGTGTTCCAAATAGACTTAGACTGGGAACATAAGGGCGAACTCTTTTTAGCTTGATGGGTCCATGACACTTCAGGTCACGAGGGCAGAGATGCAACATACAGATGGGCTCATGACCGAGGGGTGGACTCAACCATGGACGCTATTGCGCAGGTTATCCTGTGAAACATGCGCTGCAGTTAAGCAGGTGAAACGGTTGAAACCTTTGTGGTATGAGGGGAGGTGGTCAAAGTACAGGTATGGGGAGGCCTGGCAAGTTGACTACATCACACTGCCTCAGACCCGCCAGGCTAAGCGCTATGTGCTTACAGTGGTGGAAACAAGTACAGGATGGTTGGAAACATATCCTGTGCCTCATGCCACAGCCCGGAATACTATCCTGGGCCTGGAGATGCAAATCTTGTGGAGAAAGTATACTCCAGAAAGAATTGAGTCAGACAATGGGACTCATTTCAAAAACAGTCTTGTGACTGACTGGGCCAAATGGTCTGTTGAAAGCTACCCTGAAGGCAATGGGTGGTGGAACTTTCAAAAACTGGGACAAAAATTTGGCAAAGGCCACCTGATTAGTTAACACCAGAGGATCCATCAACTGGGCTGGTCCTGCTCAGTCAGACCTTCTACACACTGCATATGGGGATAAAGTTCCTGTGGTATGTGAAAGAAACCCGTTAGGTAAAAGTGTTTGGGTTTATCCTGCTTCAGGCAAGGGCAAACCTGTCCGGGGTGTGTGGGAATTATACCCCACATGAACATTAAAATAATGATTTTCATGGCAATAGGGACCTAGGGCGGGAAGTAAAGAACGGACCAAAGTGGGAACTGAGCCAGCCTGAGGCGAGTAAAGAATTGCGTTGTTGCAAACGGCGAGAAGCGCCTCAGAAACTAAAAGCGCTGATTGGTGCAGAAGGACCAATCAAAAGAAGGATTGAAAAGCGCACCAATCAGGAGCCAAGCTGCACTGCGCGATTCCCTATAAAGCAAGTGCTGTGAGTGCCACTGCTGCTGGTTTTCGCTGGTTCTGCTGGGAGACGCTGCCGTTTGACAGAAAGCTGCCGTTCGCCGAAAGCCGCCACTCGCCCTGAAAGAAGATGCGGAAGAAGAAGCCGCCAGCCCCCATTTTCAGCTCGTCGCCAGGGACTGGAGCCAGGGCAAAAGCCTTTTTAAAGGCTCGCAGAGCTGAACCCCGTGAGCTCGTCCTGAGAAGCCACAGAGAAGAACCCTGGCCATCAAGAGCCAGGGCTGGTCCCCGACTCCAACACAAGAGGAGGCGTAAGACTGATTTCCCCGAAAAACCGCCTTCCCTTAACGCTTTCTTCTCTCACCCTAAATTATCCCTGGGAAGAGGGAGGAGGGGGGGGGGGTTAGGAAAGACTTCCCTTACACCTTATCCTTCCCCATTCTTTCCTAATTGGCACGGGCATAGTTCCCCTACATTTTATCTTTTTGAAAGTGGTTGCTAGTTCCTTTATATTGTCGTGTTATCTCGTTGAGGTAATTGTAAAGTAAAAAGCACATAAATCTAAACTGCCCGAGCGTGGAGTCACTCATTCTCATGGCCGGTATTCCTGAAATACCCGTGGGGGGGGTTGCACGGAGGGAAAACGCAGGACTCTCGACCGCTCGAGTCCCCTGATCGCACGGTTCCAGGGCTTCCATTCCTAAAATAGTGTGTGTGCGTGTGTGTCTGAGACGCAGCACAAACTGCGAAGCGATTGTGGAGTCCCGAGTTGCGATTCCGCTCTCCCGCGAGGGAAGCGGTCAGCGAAGGACGAAGCGAAAGGCGCGTAAGGACAGTGTGAAAGAGGGCGTGCCTGAGGCTTGGTGTGGAAGGCAGAGCAGGTGTTCGTGCTTGCTTACAGACGTGACACGACTTAAAGGAGCCACCTCGCGAAACACTCTCACACACGACATTCAACACGCTGTGGCACACACCCAGGCAGGAGCCCGGATCGTGACATTTTTAAATTGGTGTCAGGAGTGGGATACTTCTGTGCAAACCTTAATACTCCGTGAGAATGGGTCTCCTGGACATGTTGTTCTGCCAACACAACACAACCCCTGATGAATCTTCAACTCTACCCTTACACCCCTTCCCACAATGTTCTTTACTAGCCCCTCTATGGGAACAAATTATTAAAAATGATTATGTTCCCTCCCAAACTTTTCTCGAGATTGTCACTAAATATTATGCTAATAATAGTCTCGAGAATGTAGCCGAGATGTTGGAAAGACTTAATTATCCCTCCAACCTCACAAAGGGACAAAGACGACGTATAAAAAAACGAGGCATGGACTATTACCATGCTGGTACTTACATGACACTGGTATATATAATTTGGGAGGAGAAAGAAAAATATAAGAACATTGCTGAAAAGGGGGAACCAGGAACAACAGGGATGTCCAAAATAAAACACGATGCAACTAGCAACCAAATAAAAGATGGGGAATTCCCAAACCCCGAAACTGAGTTATCCCCTGACCTCTCAGAGGAAGAGATTTCCAGTGACACCGAAGACAGTAGTCTCGGTGATAAGACTATTAAAAAGGTCACTTTCACTGGAAAGGCCATCTCACAATTGGCACAAGCCAAGAAAAGATTAAGTGCCTTTTCGAGTGTCTCCAAACTGGAGAAAGAGCTAGACTCCTTTAAAGGGGAAATGTCTGGCACCATAAAAACTCTCAGTGAACATATGCTTAAGTTAACTGAGATGGTGGGGAACCTTTCTAGAGGATCATCCCGGTGCTCCTCTAGAAACTCCCAGAAAAACTCCAGTTCAGAGGAAGAAGAGGACCCTCCACAGAAAGTCCTCAGACCAATAATCAAAACTGAAATAGAAACAACCAGGAGAGGCCGCACTAACACCACGCAGCAGGAAATTCCCTACTCTCCGCTTGAATTGGCTGATTTAAAGAAACGATTTTCCAAAAAATTCACTGAATCAGACACAGAATATGTGATTAGAGTATCTGCCGATGGCGGAGATAATATCAGACTTTCTGAAGTTGAGGCCAGTGGTTACTGGGGACCGGGAATATTACTGACCACAGTAAATGACACTGCCCCATGGTCAGTGACACAGAGGGCGGCATATAATGTAGGATTATTAGATCCTATGTCCAGAGGAGAACCCTACATTTTAAAAGGAGATGTAAGTCATTTAATGGAAAATATCCATAAAGCAGCGGTCATTCAATACATTTATCACAGTGAATTGAATGCCGATCAACAGTGTGACTCTCCATTGCTGCAGCAAGTCCGGCCAGAAAGAATGGATATCCTAATTAGAGGACTTCCAGGACGATTAAAAAATTTGGCTATTCAAATTAAAGCCAGGCTCACTAATACAGACCCCAACGAGAACCCCTATACTTGGGGGGACCTGGCTAAAGAATTGACCGGATACGGTAGGCGGTATGAAATCCCAGAATGCGATCCTAAAAAAGTAAGACAATTGGCTAACAGTAAGCCTACCTACACTGCAGTGGCTGCACGCCCACCAAGGCACGCCTCTCAGACGTCAGGGGGTGAGCGGGATGAGCGTCCATACACTAGTTCTGGCAGCAAGGGACACAACGGTCCACGTGATCGATCAAAGAATCAAAATGGCTCCAGGCCACAGACAAGTTCCAGCCCTGGACCTTTTGCGCGACTCAAAGAGGAGGCCCGACGCAAAGGGATCCCATTGACTTTATTGTCCAGGAACTATTCATACAGCAATCTCAAAGAATTAATTGAGAAGTGGCCTGTTACAAAATCAAAGGATACCGGATCTGATTCAGGAAACTAAATGAACCTCCCCCTGCTAAAAGAAAACGCCAAAGAAAGCGGCGGAGGGAGGTGTCTGGGTTAAATCACAACCAGATTCAAACTGATAATCAGGCACAAATGTGGGAAGCCATTGCCTCAAATGCTGATGATTGGCCAACAACAGAATCCAAATCTGACCCTAAAAAGGATTTGCCTCCTTTTGATTGGCAAAACATCCTGAGATTAACTCAAAATTCACGGGGTGATTTGGAGATCACGTGTAGCGTTGGTCCTAAAAGGTATCCAGTTACATTTGTGGTGGATACAGGAGCTCAAATCTCCACGCTGAGAAAGGATGTGGCACAACGATGTGGCATCAAGCTGTCTCGAAAGTCTATGCTGGTGAGTGGTGCTTTTGGGCAGCCCACTCCTCAAAAGATTGCTAAAGTCTCCCTGAAATTGCCAGGAGAAGAGAGCATAATTCGGACAGAAATGATAGTGGGTGACATTCCCTACAATTTATTGGGAATGGACATACTAAAAGGTAGAGCGTGGAGAGATGACAGCAGCAATTGCTGGAATTTTGGAACACCCACTGTAAACGTTAGGTTATTAAAACAAGCTCCTGCACTACCACAAAGCCGGATAACAAACACCAAACAATATCCTGTGTCTCTGGCCGCCAGAGAAGGAATTAAAGAAGTGATTGAGGATTTAAAAGAAAAGGGTATCATAATAGAAACTCATTCACCATTTAATTCCCCCATCTGGCCAGTTAAAAAACCAAATGGCAAGTGGAGACTCACGCTTGATTACCACAGGTTAAATGCAAATACAGGACCTCTGGCTGCGGCACTGCCGAATTTAGCTGAATTATTATCAGAAATCCAGGAAGCAGCACATCCTGTGATGGCTGTGCTGAACATAAAAGACATGTTTTTCATGGTACCAATTCATAAGGAGGACCAAGATAAATTTGCTTTCACCTGGGGTGGTAATCAATACACCTTCACCCGGCTTCCCCAAGGTTATAAGCACTCACCTATGTTGGCCCACCACGTACTGGCAAGTGAATTGGAACAAGCCCTTTTGGACAAAGGTTATAATGATGTAAAAATTTACCAATATGTTGATGATATATTAATTGCTGGTCAATAAGAGTCCAGGGTGGGAGAAGTTTATAACCTAATAATAAACCACCTGAAAAGCCTCAACATAGACATTCCAGAGGAAAAGTGTCAGCCTCCGGCCTCAGAAGTCAAATTCCTAGGAATCTGGTGGCAAAAAGGAACTTGGAATATTCCTTGTGACACTCTGAATAAGCTAGGGAATATCCAAGCTCCTGAAAACAAAAAACAATTGCAAGAACTCTTGGGCACCATACAGTTTTGGTGAAAACATGTCCCCAACTTCTCTATAATCGCACGACCACTCTATGACTTGCTCAAGAAAAATAGACACTGGGATTGGGGTGAGCCCCACGATGAGGCTCTTAAATTAATCCTACTTGAAATACAGATGCACCAATCCCTGGGTCCGGTGCATCCAACCGACCCTATTATCATAGAGTGGGGTTTTGTGAAAGGTGGCTTGTCATTCCACCTATGGCAACATAGGTGGCATGTTCGTACTGGAAAGAAAATAATCAATGAAGGGGCAGGTAGTGCTCAAGTGGGAGAGCTGGATGCAGTTTACAATGTGATCCTGGAAGAGAAGGATGCCAAGGAGCCTGTATATATTTATACAGACTCATATGCCGTGTATAAAGGGTGCACTGAGTGGATTACATTCTGGCAAGAAAATCATTGGCAAATTAACAGTGTACCTGTTTGGCAATCAGAAAAATGGAAACTAATATTGGAATTTGCCAAAACCAATCCCAATTTCCATGTTGGTTGGATACCTTCTCACCAAGCCAACATGACCAATGAGGCCGCAAAATGGAATAATGAAGTAGACGAATTGGCCCGAATAAATTGGCTTGGAGTTAGAGAAGCCATTAAACAAGGAGAAACCACCGAATGGGGAAAGCTCCTTGAGTGGTTACATTGTAAACGAGGGCATTCCGGGTATAATGACTTGTATAAGGAAGTACAGTCTCGCGGATGGCCCGTATCCAGACAGGCCTGCAAAACAATAATTACCTCCTGTAACCAGTGTAAAATAAAATATGCTGAACATCCAATGAAAGAACATCTGCAATTAAGAGAAAATAAGACTCTCTGGTCAGCATGGCAGATAGACTATATTGGTCCATTCAGGAAATCTGGAAATAAGCAGTATATAATTGTAATGGTAGAAATTATTTCTGGTTTAACTCTAGCTAAGTCAGTATCTACAGCTAATGGAGAAAATACCCTAAAATTTCTCCAAGAAACTTTCGCCGTATTCCCAAAACCCGAAACAATCCAGTCGGATAATGGCTCTCATTTTAAAACAAAAACAGTACAAGATTGGGCAAAAATTCAAAATGTAAAATGGGTTTTCCACACGCCCTACTACCCTCAAGCTAATGGGATAGTAGAACGTACCAATGGTTTGTTAAAAGGAGTTTTAAAGCCTCATTGTCCCCGGTGGGACGAGAGACTTAGTTTTGCTTTATTTGTGGTAAATAATAGATGGGGAGTGAATGGCTGCCCCAGGTTTAATGCATTTTACCCAGAACCTCCTTCGACCAAACCACTGACAGAAGATTTGAAGCGCAAACCAAAGGAATCCCCATATTTTGCTGGACAAATGGTATTGGTGAAATTACCGAATGTAGGAAATATTCCCTTGGTATTACACGCTCCTTACAATGAGAATACATGGAAAGCTAAAGATAAGCGGGGAACTGAGTACAAAATTAGTACAAAATGGATCATTTCTACTTTATAATTCACCCTTATAAGATTATTAAGTCCAGAGAACATAAAACGTAAGGAAGCAAGAAGGTGAAATCATCCTGCAAGCAACCAAGATCAACATCGTGCGTCCAGAGATCTTCACCACAGCAGAATGGCAAAGTTGAGGATGGTAACATTGGTATTAATGTATATGGTAACATTATGCTTGGTAAATACTAAAGCTCTGTCCCAGGATAATAACACCAACCTTATATACTCTCCATGGGAGAAAAACAGTTTTGTGAGTTTAGGCAAAAACATAAGCGTTATTCTAGGGTTAAAAAACTGCTGGCTGTGTGGCAGTCACCATGGTTTTAATGAGTGGCCATGGGCGGCACATGAAATTCACCCACAGTTATTTATACAAGATAAAAGTGCCACTAAAATATTGGGTCAAGCAGAATATTGGAAAGAAGATGCTGATCCCTGGAAAATACACAGTGTGCCCACAGCAGAGTATTGCATTCAGAGAAAGCCCACAGAAAAGGAAGAGCGTACACAAATACATGTAGGACACTCTGATTGCAACTACATTTTATTTGAAGATCATCACTGCAAGGGTGAGCATCCATCCTCTTGCAGGGATGTTAATTGTGTTAACCCAAACATCAAAGACATGTTAACATGGTTATATTGTACTAATGTCAAAACAAAAGAAAATATCCCACTTGTGAGAGACGGACTCTATAATGGCCTTTAATCCAGCGACATTCACTGACTGGCGATGCGCCCCCCCGGCACTCGTGGGGAGAGGACAGAGGTACCAGGCGCATGCGCACAGACTACAGACTACAACTCCCAGGAGGCACGGCGGGGCCGGAACTGAAAAAAAGAAAGGGAGGAGCAAGAAGACGCGCGCTCTGTGAACACGGACGGATCCAGCCACCGCGGTGGGGGTACCGCTGCGGAGGCTGCCGTGCCGTTGCGGCGCTGCTCCCTGTGGTTGTTGGCGTGTGGACGTACCGAGCGGACCGTTTGCCTGGAGTCTTAGGGGACAGGACGTGGATCCCGACCAGGGATTGGCTTCAGCTGTACCCCCCGGTGGTGAGAATTGCGAACATCTTACTAACATTCCTACAAACATTCCTACATAATATTCACACATACCAGACACTCACTTCTCTTTTCCAATATTCTTCTATTTCCCAAAGGCTCTCTCCAGGCTTTCCCTCTTATCCCTGTCCGGGAACGGGAACAGGGGGGAAGGGGGGAGGTTCTCTCTTGTTTTCTGTGTGTGTTGTTATTGGTATATAGATGTATAGTTGTATAGCTGTTGGTATATGGATATATAGGTGTGGATATAGATATAGAGATAGACCCTGTGTGTTAGGTGATATCGGACTTGCCAAACCCTCAGTGCCTTTAATAAATCTATTGATTCTTAAGCGTTGTTTGTGGGTGTGACGGGGAGTGGTCTTCAGCTCTCGATCCCCTGAGGTGGGGGTGTGAGTCGCGGCTTTACCTATCTCGGTCCGCGACATTATTGGCGTAGTCGGCAGGATTCGAGGGTCTGTTGTAGCCCCTGCACACAGACGCGGTGATAGTGAGAACGGAGGACAAAACAAGCGAAGCGCTAATTGATATCGACGCTTCTGCGGAGGAGGCGTCTGGCGCTGGCAGCCCTGCGGGGGGGGGGCGGTGACTCCAACGGGCGCTAGTGTTCCTAGCAGTCCGATCTACCCCGAGCTATCGGTGGACTTGTCTCGCCCCTCGTATGCTGAGGTTTTGGCACAGCCACCCGGAACATACCCCCTTTCCCGTGACTTTGAACGGCTGATGTTGGATATGATGATGCCCCTGAGGCAGGAGCTAAAGACCCTGAGGCAGGAGTTTGAGGCACTACAGCAGGAAATGCAGTTGAGGAAGAAAGATACAGGGGCGAGACGAAAGAAGGAGCAGAACGAGGGAGACGAGAAGTGGTTACAAGAGATTACACAGCTACAGGGAGAACTGAAGGAGCGTGAAAGGGAATACAGGGAGTTAAAAAAAGATCATACTGATATGTGAGCAGAATACGAAGGGAAGCTGCTTGACCTGCAGAGGGAACTTGCAAAGACGTTAAAGGCATTGGAGAGCATGGAGAGGGATGTCAGGGCAAAGAACCGAGACATCTCGAAATTGCAGCAAGAGAACATTGCAGCAGCTCCAACAGGGACCTCTTCCTCTTCCTCCACCCCCTGCTCCCCCTCAGGAAAAGAAGGTTGTCGATGACCTCTTAAAACAGGAAATCGACCGGGTGTTACAAGAAAGGCTAGCACTGATTGGCGCTTTTCACGAGCCCCACAAAGGTGGGGAAGAAAGGGAAAGCCAAAGAGGGAGAAACGTGCAGGGGTTTCTGGGCACTAGTGCATATGGCCCAGGGATCTGGTATGGAGAGGGGGAGGAGGAAGAACAGGAAGAAAAAAAGGTGCTCCGGCCTGTTAGGCTAACTACCTATACCCAGAGAGCTGGGGCTGCACAAAGAGATACAGAGATAAAGGAAAAGCCCTATTCACCTATTGATCTGGGTAAACTCAGAGAAAAATATAGTAGACTGGCTTCTGAAACAGAAGCTGATTATGTCATGAGAGTATCACTCACAGGAGGGGACGAGGGATGAACTGGAAAGACAAATTTGGACATATAATAAAATTTGAGAAATGTTGGTCACACAAAGACATGACAAGTTTTTGGCGAGACCAATGTACAAAAACCGGAGAAATTTGGGAATGCAAGGGATCCACACATAATAGGTTCCACGATTTAACATTACCTATCAGAGAAGAAGAAGCTATAAATTACTTTCTGATGCCTTTTGTCACACATCATGGGAAAACTTGGGCAGTGAAAGGACACTATTGGATTTGTGGACACATGGCATACAGGAAATTGCCTCCACATTGGGCAGGAACCTGCTTTATAGGAGTCATCCGACCTTATTTCAGAATAATGTACTCAATTGACGATAACGAACAAGAATTGGCTAACAGAGTAAAAAGAGATGCTTTGAATGTACAATCTATTGGTTCTAGCAAACAAAAACGGAGAGGTGAAGAGTGGCCTCCAGAACGAATAATTAAATATTATGATCCAGCCTCATGGAACCCCTATGAAATTATTAATGGGGCTAGAGATCCAATTTATAATCTAAATAGAATAATTCGTCTACAAGCAGTTGTTGAGATAATGTCAAATAGAACAGCTGAAGCCTTTACTTTAGCTGCTGAAGAACTAACTCAAATGAGAACTGCTATCTACCAGCATAGAATGGCCCTCGACTATCTCCTAGCCTCAGAAGGAGGCGTGTGTGTGAAATTTAACTTAACAAATTGTTGTTTCCAAACTGATGATAAAGGTGAAATTATTAAAAACCTGGCAAATGACATTAGAAGAGCAGCTCATGTTCCAGTACAAACCTGGAAAGGATTTAATTGGACAAAATGTACATCTTTTTTCAAAAGAATTGGAAACTGGGCATATGCTATTATCACTA
Organism: Hemiprocne comata; assembly: GCA_020745705.1. Lineage (NCBI taxonomy): Eukaryota > Metazoa > Chordata > Aves > Apodiformes > Apodidae > Hemiprocne > Hemiprocne comata. Next base: position 10,414,699 of record CM036615.1, on the reverse strand, counting down.
CCATATTATTAATAATGATCATGCCCTGTCTCATTTCTATATGCAATGTTTGCTACTCAAATTACACTGTGCCCCGACGAGTGGCACGCATAATAAGCCAACAAACCCAGACCAATCAAGGGGGAGACCCCGAGCATATTGAAATGGATGCCTTAACTGAGGATCCAGGAATGGTTTTTCACCCTATTACTGATCCTCCTTCCAACAGAATAAAAGAAAAAGGATAGAATGAAAAGCTTAAGGGTCTGATGTTAAAAATGTTCAAAAGTTGTTTTATAAAGGTTTTAAGACTTGCCTCCTTGTGAGGAGGAACAATGTTATAAGTGTTTAAAGATCGTTTTTATAAGAGTTTAAAAACTTACCTCCCTGCGTGGAGGAAACAATTAAAAAATTATCTTCACTTCTCCCTGCGAGGAGAAAACATTGTTGCAACTCCCCCGCGAGGGAATCAAAAGACAGCTTTTCGGAAGTAGCAACCACGGGAAAGGGGCCCCGGAACTATACCATGAGAATCACAGGGTGAGATGTGGGAATCGTACCCCACATGAACATTAAAATAATGACTTTCATGGCAATAGGGACCTAGGGCGGGAAGTAAAGAACGGACCAAAGTGGGAACTGAGCCAGCCTGAGGCGGGTAAAGAATTGCATTGTTGCAAACGGCGAGAAGCGCCTCAGAAACTAAAAGCGCTGATTGGTGCAGAAGGACCAATCAAAAGAAGGATTGAAAAGCGCACCAATCAGGAGCCAAGCTGCACTGCGCGATTCCCTATAAAGCAAGTGCTGTGAGTGCCACTGCTGCTGGTTTCGCTGGTTCTGCTGGGAGACGCTGCCGTTCACCGAAAGCTGCCACTCACCCGGAAGCCGCCGCTGAAAGAAGATGCGGAAGAAGAAGCCGCCAGCCCCCATTTTCAGCTCGTCGCCAGGGACTGGAGCCAGGGCAAAAGCCTTTTTAAAGGCTCGCAGAGCTGAACCCCGTGAGCTCGTCCTGAGAAGCCACAGAGAAGAACCCTGGCCATCAAGAGCCAGGGCTGGTCCCCGACTCCAACACAAGAGGAGGCGTAAGACTGATTTCCCCGAAAAACCGCCTTCCCTTAACGCTTTCTTCTCTCACCCTAAATTATCCCTGGGAGGAGGGAGGAGGAGGGTTGGGAAAGACTTCCCTTACACCTTATCCTTCCCCATTCTTACCTAATTGGCACGGGCATTGTTCCCCTACATTTTATCTTTTTGAAAGTGGTTGCTAGTTCCTTTATATTGTCGTGTTATCTCGTTGAGGTAATTGTAAAGTAAAAAGCACATAAATCTAAACTGCCCGAGCGTGGAGTCACTCATTCTCATGGCCGGTATTCCTGAAATACCCGTGGGGGGGGTTGCACGGAGGGAAAACGCAGGACTCTCGACCGCTCGAGTCCCCTGATCGCACGGTTCCAGGGCTTCCATTCCTAAAATAGTGTGTGTGCGTGTGTGTCTGAGACGCAGCACAAACTGCGAAGCGATTGTGGAGTCCCGAGTTGCGATTCCGCTCTCCCGCGAGGGAAGCGGTCAGCGAAGGACGAAGCGAAAGGCGTGTAAGGACAGCGTGAAAGAGGGCGTGCCTGAGGCTTGGTGTGGAAGGCAGAGCAGGTGTTCGTGCTTGCTTACAGACGTGACACGACTTAAAGGAGCCACCTCGCGAAACACTCTCACACACGACATTCAACACGCTGCGGCACACACCCAGGCAGGAGCCCGGATCGTGACAGGGTGTTGCTTTTGCTCAGGGACCTGGACATACCTGGTGTGTAATGATGGAAGATGGTGAAGTTCAGTAAGTACCTCATGGAAATCTAACACTGGGGGAGAATTCCTAATTTGACAATTTATAGACTCTGCGTAAAATATTGTGAGAATGGAATAGGGGTGGAATGTCCTGGTTTGAGCCAGGGTGAAGCAAAATTTCTCTTTGCTGATTTTTTTCTCTTTAAGTGAGCTTTATTTTAGCAGTGCCAGTGGACTGATAATAACCAAGGTCACTTCTGACTGTCTGCAGCCTCCCCGCCCCCGCCATGGGGAAGCAGATTAGACTGAAGGCAGGATCAGCAAATCAGAATATTCCCTTCTCATAATATTTTCTCTATTTGGTTTTTCGGTATAGGTTAAGACATCACGGAAGTCAAGCCTTTTGTTTCCTTTTTCTCTCTCACTTTTCTGCTTACTGTTGCTTCTATAGCCCTCTCTTTGGCTCTCACTTTTTTTTTCCCCCCCATTTTTTCTTCATAGCCGACATCCAAGGACCCCATCCGTGTGCCCAGACACTCCCCCCTTCAGCTGGGAGTCACCAGGAAGAAGAGTTGCTGTGAGAATCGCTGGGGGATGAGGGAGGGGATTGGGTGTTGCACATCCCTTTATAAATAAATATATATTCCCTTATCACTAATAATTAAAATCAATCTGTTTCACTTTTCAACCCAGAAAGCCTCTCTTTCTCATTTTTTCTCCCTCTTTCCCTACCTTGGGGGAGGGGGGGATCGAGAGCATTATTGTTATTGGTTTGACTGCCAACCCAGAGCCAAACCGTGACAACTGCTCTGTGTAGCTGTTCTTGTTATTGTTTTATGGTGTATAGACAGAACTGTAGCCATAATCAACTGTATAATTACTGGCCTAGTGATCCTACGGTTTATGATACTTATCTTTATGGGGGCACTGTATGTGTACGGTTATGGTACAGATCCTAAAGTGAACAAAAAGGTCTATGTTGGTAATGCCAGTAGCAGGTCCAGTTTTACCTCTCCATTTTCTTTCAAGCTGAATCTCCCAGCTCTTGATCTGAATAGCATTGTTTCAGTAGGGATGCTTCTGCTGAATGTTTATAGTGTATTGTGGATGCATAGGGTGAGGTGTTGTTCTACTGACTGCCAATCCCCCACAGGAAAGCCTGCTACCACCCATGATGCTGCTACCACCACTGCTGCTGCCAACACTGGTACTGCTACAAAAACAGCTGCTTCTGCAAAGATTAAGGCCAATCCCCTTTAATACAAACTAAGAGTTAATCCTGTGACCAGGAGCAAAGCAAAGGTGAAACGCTCCAGCCCTTTTACCTGCGCCCGCCTGAGAAATCCGGAGTTTCTTCAAGCTGTGATAGAGAGCGAAACTAAGAAAGCAGACGATTCTAAATCAGATGATGGAGGAGGTACTTCTCAAGCAGATAAGAAATCAGACCACTTTTAAGCAGATAGAAAAGCAGGCCCTTCTCAAGCAGATGATGACGATGATCTTGTCCAGTCTTTCTCCCTAAAGGAACTGTGCCTCATGAGAAAGGACTTCACTCACATTGATGGTGAGGAACTTATTCCTTGGTTGCTCCGATGCTATGACAGTGGGGCTGAAACCTATGACGTGGACGAGAGAGAAGTCAAGCAGTTGGGATCCCTGGCCAGAGATGCTGGTATTGATAGAGCACTTGGTAGTAAGACAGGAACTACCACCCTGTGGGGCTGACTTCTTTCAACTGTGAGGGAGAGATACCCCCATAAGGGTGACATCGAATGGCGCCGAAGCAGAACACCCACTCTTGAGAGAGCCATCACGTATTGGAGAGAACTGGCTGTGCGAGAGGTGATCTATGATAACAATGGACTTACAAATCCTGATGACGTTCTGTGCAACACACAAATGTTCCGGAGTGTGAGAGACGGACTCTATAATGGCCTTTAATCCAGCGATGTTCACTGACCATTCCTGGCGATGCGCCCCCCCAGCACTCGTGGGGAGAGGACAGAGGTACCAGGCGCATGCGCACAGACTACAGACTACAACTCCCAGGAGACACGGCGGGGCCGGAACGGGGAAAGAAAGGGAGGAGCAAGAAGGTGCGCGTTTTGTGAACACACGCGGATCCAGCCGCCGCGGTGAGAGTACCGCTGCGGAGGCTGCCGTGCCGTTGCGGCGCTGCTCCCTGTGGTTGTTGGCGTGTGGACGTACCGAGCGGACCGTTTGCCTGGAGTCTCAGGGGACAGGACGTGGATCCCGACCAGGGATTGGCTTCGGCCGTACCCCCCGGTGGTGAGAATTGCGAACATCTTACTAACATTCCTACAAACATTCCTACATAATATTCACACATACCAGACACTCACTTCTCTTTTCCAATATTCTTCTATTTCCCAAAGGCTCTCTCCAGGCTTTCCCTCTTATCCCTGTCCGGGAACGGGAACAGGGGGGAAGGAGAGAGGTTCTCTCTTGTTTTCTGTGTGTGTTGTTATTGGCATATAGATGTAGTGTTGTATAGCTGTTGGTATATGGATATATAGGTGTGAATATAGATATAGAGGTAGACCTTGTGTGTGTTAGGTGATACTTAATAAATCTATTGATTTCTAAGCGTTATTTGTGAGTGTGACGGGGAGTGGTCTTCAGCCCTCGGTTACCCCGAGGTGGGGGTGTGGGTCGCGGCTTTACCTATCTCGGTCCGCGACACGGAGGTTTGCGCAGGCTGTACCAGCAGCACATGCCTATATATTCTCCTTCATGGGATGCACCGATGACAATGCAATACCAACTGCGCATGAAGTGGCTTTCAGAGCACGACAGTATGGAGACGTGATCTCTGGTTCCCATCAGTTCCACACCTCAACCATTGAACAAATGACTGACAGAAAGAATAAGATGCCAAAGAGACGGGAATGTAAACCCCAGTATCTCCCTGTTGCGAGCCAATATCAAAAAGCCACCGGCTGTCAGGATGCTTTTGCGACTTTTCCTTTCCCCCCCCCCCAACGGAGAGGTTTGTAAATGAGACCGCATGCGTGGCCGCTGTGGGACCGTATCTTAGAGTGTAGATTGGAATGCCTCTCACCGTGCTCATGAATTGTTACCGAGACCAATGTTTAACTAACAGGTTTATTAAGGGTTAACACAAACTGAGGGACCGAGGTTCAGGGAAGGTAGTCTAGGCATATATCGGGAAGGAAATAAGGGTTCTATGGTATTAGTAAGTGCACTCCCCACAGAAGAGATGTGGTAAGGATTAATGGAGGAGAAGGGTAGGAATTGAGCCTGGTAGATATGTATATGTGGATGTGTGCATGTGTGTATGTGTACGCGTGTCACCCTCCTTCCGCAGCGAGGATGTGATCAGCCTCCTGACGACTCCGTGGTGGGGCGGCCCCGCAACAGGGGGAAACCCAGCGGGTCGACCCCTTCGGCAGGCAATAGCCACGGGCAGTCACAGCGGGAAGGCACAGTAGGCAGGGCAGGCACGGCAAGCAGGCACGGTTCCGGTCCGGGCAGCGACCTCCAGGCTCCGCTTCAGGTGGCAACTCCCAGGCTCGGCTTCGAGCAGCAGGGAGGCGGCGATCCTCCGCGGGCGAGCACAGGCCCCCCCTGCGCGGAGCGGCTGCAGTACTTGCAGGTAGCTCAGTTGATTACCGAGTCTCGCAGATGGAGGAATGTTCTCTGGTTCACTGGCACAGCCTGCCTCCTTTTACTTCTGGCTAATTGCTCAGTCTTTCAGAGGCAGTCTGCTATCTATATTTCTGCCAAGGCTGTTTCAGTTTGTCCTTGGCTAAATCAGCAAAGGCACTTTGCTGGCTTGAAAGGCATTCCATCTTGTGTGGGGGAGAAGGAAAAATAGTCCGTTCCCCACACTCCCTAGAGACAACTGGTCATGTGTTGCAGCCATTAAGAGGAGACATTCTGCTACAAGACAGCAGAAAGAGAAACAGGACCCACTTCGTTGACACCTGTGGTCTCTCTTGCGTAATTATTTTAAAGAGGACATGAGAACCTGGGACAAAAGGCTCACTGCTATTCTCCAGATCCACATGCAAGAGGTACTGAATAGAACAAAGGCAGGAGATGGTTCTTCCAGGAAGAAGGTTGCACTAGTCTCCAACCAGGATGGTGCTTACACCTGAAATGCTCAACGTTAGAGGTGCCCTGCCTCTGGCCAGGAGGAGGAGAGGGACAACCAAGTTTACTGGACGGTGTGGATTCGGTTGTCTGGCACATTAGAACCACAAAGGTATAGAGCCTTGGTGGACACTGGGGCACAGTGCACCCTAATGCCATTGAATCATAAAGGGACAAAATCCATCACTACTTCTGGAGTGATGGGAGGATCTCAAGAACTGACTGTTGTGGAGGCCGATGTCAGCCTCACTGGTAAAGAGTGGCAAATGCACCCTATAGTGACTGGCCCAGATGCTCCGTGCATCCTTGGAATAGACTATCTCAAAAAAGGATATTTCCAGGACCCAAAAGGGTACTGGTGGGTCTTTGGTATAGCAGCTGTAGAGACTGAGGACACTGAACAGCTGCATACTTTGCTTGACCTTTCAGATGACCCTTCCCTAGTGAGGTTGCTGAAGGTTGAAGACCAACAGGTGCCAATTGCCACTTGAACAGTGCACAGACGACAATATTGCACCAACAGAGATTTTGTGATCCCCTTTCATAAACTAATCCGGCAACTGGAGGGCCAAGGAGTGATCAGCAGGACTCACTCACCCTTCAACAGTCCTATCTGGCCAGTGCGAAAGCCTGATGGCAAGTGGAGGCTGACAGTGGACTATCGTGGCCTGAATGAGGTTACACCACCACTCAGTGCTGCTTGCCGGACATGCTAGAACTTCAGTACAAGCTGGAGTTGAAAGCAGCCAGGTGGTATGCCACTATTGACATTGCTCGGTTGGAGGCCGACTTGGGTAAAGTGACCATGAAATGATAAAGTTTTCGATTTTTAGTAAAGCAAGGAGGGGAGTCTGCAAGACTGCCACCTTGGACTTCAGGAGAGCAGACTTTGATCTCTTTTGGACCATGGTTGAGAGGGTCCCTTGGGAGCCAGTTTTGGAGGGCATAGGAGCCCAGGAAGGCTGGGCATGCTTTAAGAAGGCAATCTTAGAGGCGCAGGGGCTGACCATCCCCAAGTCACGGAAGATGAGCCGACGAGGAAGGAGACCGGCCTGGCTGAACAGAGAGCTTTGGCTGGGACTTGGAAACAAAAAGAAAGTTTATGGTCTTTGGAAGAGAGGACAGGGAACTTATGAGGATTACAAAGATGCAGTGAAGCTGTGCAGAGAGAAAATTAGAAGGGCCAAGGCCCAACTGGAACTAAACTTGGCCACTGTGGTGAAAAATAACAAAAAATGTTTCTGTAAATATATCAACAACAAGAGGAGGGCTAGGGAGGATCTCCATCCTCTCTTGGATGCAGAGGGAAACACAGTGACCAAGGATCAAGAAAAGGCTGAGCTACTTAATACTTTCTTTGCCTCAGTCTTCAACAGTAGGACTAGTTGTTCCCTGGGCACACTGTCCCTTAAGATAGAAGACAGAGACGGGGAACAGATTAGGCCCTATGTAATCCATGAGGAAATGGTTATGGACCTGCTTCACAAACTAGACACTCATAAGTCGATGGGGCCAGATGGTTTACACCCTAGCGTGCTAAGGGAGTTGGCAGATGTGGTTGCCAAACCACTCTCCATCATCTTTCAAAAGTCCTGGCTAACTGGGGATATCCCATTGGACTGGAGACTAGCAAATGTGACACCCATCTTCAAGAAAGGCTGGAAAGAGGATCCCAGTAACTATAGACCTGTGAGTCTCACTTCAGTGCCAGGGAAGGTCATGGAACGGATAATCTCAAGAGCCATTATAGAACATTTAAAGGTCAACCAGACAATCAGGCCCAGTCAGCATGGGTTTATGGAAGGCAGGTCCTGCTTGACAAACCTGATCTCGTTCTATGACAAGGTGACCTGCTTAGTGGATGAGGGAAAGGCTGTTGATGTAGTCTACCTGGACTTCAGTAAAGCCTTTGACACCGTCCCCCATAACATCATCATGGAAAAGACGGCTACCCATGGTTTTGACGGGCACATACTCTGCTGGGTTAAACACTGGCTGGATGGCCGGGCCCAAAGAGTTGTGGTTAATGGAGTTAAATCCAGTTGGCAGCCAGTCACGAGTGGTGTCCCCCAGGGCTCAGTGCTGGAGCCACTCCTGTTTAACATCTTTATTAATGATCTTGATGAGGGGATCGAATGCACCATCAGTACATTTGCACATGACACCAAGTTGGGAGGGAGTGTCGATCTGCTGGATGGTAGGAAGGCTTTACAGAGGGACCTGGACAGACTGGATCGATGGGCTGAGACCAACTGTATGAAATTCAATAAGGCCAAATGTCGGGTCCTGCATTTCAGTCACAACAACCCCAGGCAATGCTACAGGCTTGGAGAAGAGTTGCTGGAAAGCTGCCTGGCAGAAAAGGACCTTGTTGTATTGATTGACAGTTGGCTGAATATGAGCCAGCAATGTGCCCAGCTGGCCAAGAAGGCCAATGGCATTCTGGCTTGTATCACAAATTGTGTGTCTAGCAGGACTAGGGAAGTAATCCTGCCTCCGTACTCAGCACTGGTGAGGCCCCACCTCGAGTACTGTGTTCAGTTTTGGGCCCTCAGCAAGTTCGCTGATGACACTAAACTGGGAGGAGTGGCTGACACACCAGAAGGCTGTGCTGCCATTCAGTGAGACCTGGACAGGCTGGAGAGATGGGCGGGGAGAAACTTGATGAAATTCAACAAGGGCAAGTGTAGAGTCTTGCATCTGGGGAAGAACAACCCCATGTGCCAGTACAGGTTGGGAGCTGACCTGCTGGAGAGTAGCGTAGGAGAAAGGGACCTGGGGGTCCTGGTGGACAGGAGGATGACCATGAGCCAGCAATGTGCCCTTGTGGCCAAGAAGGCCAATGGCATCCTGGGGTGTATTAGAAAGGGTGTGGTTAGTAGGTCAAGAGGTTCTCCTCCCCCTCTATTCTGCCTTGGTGAGGCCGCATCTGGAATATTGTGTTCAGTTCTGGGCCCCACAGTTCAAGAAGGACAGGGAACTACTGGAAAGAGTCCAGCGCAGAGCCACAAAGATGATTAAGGGAGTGGAACATCTCCCTTATGAGGAAAGGCTGAGGGAGCTGGGCCTCTTTAGCTTGGAGAAGAGGAGACTGAGGGGCGACCTCATCAAAGTTTACAAATATGTTAAGGGGGAGTGTCAGGATGATGGAGCCAGGCTTTTTTCAGTGACGTCCAGTGATAGGACAAAGGGCAATGGGTGCAAACTGGAGCATAAGAGGTTCCATGTAAATATCAGAAAAAACTTTTTTACTGTGAGAGTGACAGAGCACTGGAACAGGCTGCCCAGAGAGGTTGTGGAGTCTCCTTTGCTGGAGACGTTCAGAACCCGCCTGGACAAGTTCCTGTGTGATGTACTCTAGGTGACCCTGCCTGGCAGGGGGGTTGGACTAGATGATCTTTTGAGGTTCCTTCCAACCCCTAGGATTCTGTGTTTCTGTGATTCTGTAATACAAAAAGGACATTGAGGTGATGGAGCAGGTCCAAAGAAGGGCAACAAAGCTAGTGAGGGGTTTGGAAAACATCCCCTATGAGGAACGACTTAGGGAGCTGGGGCTGTTTAGTCTGGGGAAGAGGAGGCTGAGAGGAGACCTTATCACTCTTTACAAATACCTGAAAGGAGGTTGTAGTGAAAGTGGGGTTGGTCTCTTCTCACTGGTGACTGATGACAGGACAAGCGAAAATGGGCTCAAGTTGCGTCAGGGGAGATATAGGTTGGATATCAGAAAAAACTTCTTTACAGAAAGGGTTGTTAGGCACTGGAACAGGCTCCCTAGGAAGGTGGTTGAGTCACCATCCCTGAATGTGTTTAAAAGTCATCTGGATGTGGTGCTTGGGGACATGGTTTAGTGGTGGGTCATCAGAAATAGGGTAATAGGGTTAGGATAAGGTTGGACTTGATGATCTTAAAGGTCTTTTCCAACCTGAAAAATTCTATGATTCTATGATTTTTCTCTATTACTCTAGCACCAGACTGTAGGCCACAGTTTGCTTTCACCTAGAGGGGAGTCCAGTACACCTGGAATCGACTGCCCCAGGGGTGGAAACACAGCTCAACCATTTGCCATGGACTGATTCACACTGCACTGGAGAAGGGTGGAGCTCCAGAACACCTGCAGTACATCGATGACATTATCATGTGGGGTGACACACCAGAGGAAGTCTTCGAGAAAGGTGAAAAGATCATCCATATCGTTTTGAAAGCCAGTTTTGCTGTAAAAAGAAGCAAGGTCTACACTAGAGATCTAGTTCCTGGGAATCAGGTGGCAAGATGGATGTTACCAGATCCTAATGGATTTGATTAACAAAATAACAGCTATGGCCCCACCAACTAACAAAAAGGACACTCAAGCCTTTTTAGGGACTGTTGGTTTCTGGAGAATGCATATTCCTGATTACAGTCAAATTGTGAAACCTCTCTATAAGGTAACCTGAAAGAAGAGTGACTTTAAATGGGGTCCTGAACAACAGAAAGCTTTTGAACATATTAAAAAGGAGATTGTACATGCAGTAGCCCTTGGATCAATTTGAACAGGGCCAGACATCAAAAATGTGCTCTACACCGCAGCCAGGTACAACGGTCCTACCTGGAGCCTGTGTCAGAAAGCACCAGGGGAGACTCCAGGTCGACCCCTAGGGTTTTGGAGTCGAGGCTACGAAGGCTCTGACGCCACCTATACTGCAACTGAAAAAAAAGATATTGGCAGCATATGAAGGAGTTATAGCTGCTTCTGAAGTGATTGGTACCAAAGTGCAGCTCCTGCTGGCACCCTGACTACCAGTACTGGGCTGGATGTTCAAGGATAAACTTTCTTCTCCTCATCCTACCACTGATGCTACATGGAATAAATAGATCACGTTAATCACACAGCAGTCTCAAATAGGAAACCCAAATTGTCCAGGACTGGCCAGAAGGCACACACTTCGGAATGCCACCAGAAGAGGTGGTGACACATTCTGAAGAAGCCCCACCATATGATCAATTACCAGAGGATGAGAAATTGTATGCTCTGTTCAATGAAGGATGCTGCAGTCTTGTAGGAAAACATTGGAGGTGTAAAGCTGCTGTGTGGAATCCTACACAATGAGTCACAGAAGCAGCTGAATGAGAAGGTGATTCAAGTCAATTTGCAGAGGTAAAAGCCATCCAGTTGGCTTGAGACATTGCCGAACGAGAAGGGTGGCCAAGACTCTGTCTCTATACTGACTCATGGATGGCAGCAAATGCCTTCTGGTGGTGGCTAAAGCAGTGGAAGCAAAAAAACTGGCAGCGAAAAGGTAAACTTATTTGAGTTGCCTAACTGTGGCAAGACATTGGAGTCTGGTTAGAGAAATTGGTTGTTAAGGCACATCATGTAGATGCCCACGTACCTTTACGTCGGGCCACTGAGGAATACTGATACAACCAGCGAGTGGATCAGGCTGCTTAAGTGTTGCAAATAGATTTGCACTGGGAACATAAAGGCCCATGACACTTCAGGTCATCAAGGAATAGATGCAATATACTGATGGGCTTGTGACCAAGGGTTGTATTTAACCATGGACACTATTGCGCAGGTTATCCATGCCTGTGAAATGTGTTGCAGTCAAGCAAGGTAAATGACTGAAACCTTTGTGGTATGGGGGATGATGGTTGAAATATAAGTATGGGAAGGACTGGCAAATTGACTATATCACATTTTCTCAAACCTGCCAGGGATAGCGCTACATGCTTACAATGGTGGAAGCAAGCACCAGATGGCTGGAAACATATCCTGTGCCTCATGCCACTGCCTGTAAAAGTATTCTGGGCCTTGAAAAGCAAATCTTGTGATGGCACTGGACCACAAAGAGGACTGAGTCAGACAATGGGAATCATTTCACTAAAAAGGTAATAGACAATTGGGCCAAAGAGCAAGGTATTGAGTCGATATAGCATATCCCCTGTCATGCACTAGTATCTGGAAAAAGTGAATGCTATAACATCTTGTTGAAAACTACCCTGACAGCAATGGGTGGTGGAACCTTTAAAAATTGGGACAAGTACTTGGTGCAAGCCACCTGCTTAGTTAACACCAGAGGATCCATTAATCAAGCTGGTCCTGCTCAATCAGACCTTCTATGTACAGTGGAAGGGGATAAAGTTCCTGAGGTACATGAAAAGAAACTTGGGGGAAACTGTCTTGGTTTTTATTACTTAGGGCAAAGGCAAACCCACCCGTGGGATTGCTTTAGCTCAAAGACCTGGATATACTCTCTGGGTGATGATGGAAGATGGTGAAGTTCAATGTGTACCTCAAGAGGATCTTACTCTGTGTGAGACTACCTAATAATGCCTCACTAGCTGAGTCACTAGAAGATCATATTTTTTGGTCCCAGGGTCATGGGTTTGAGCCCTATGTATGTTCATTGCTGCAAAATGCTAACTGTTCAATAAGCGTCTTTCAAGATACCATAGTGTGGGGAATGGACTAGTTCTCCCCCCACACAATGGAATGCCTTTCAAGCCAGCGAAGTGCCTCTTGTAGCCAAGGACAGACTGAAACAGCCTTGGCAGAAATACAGATAGCAGGCTCCCTCTGAGAGATTGGGCACTTAGCCACATACTAAAGGAGAATGTTATCTAAAGAGGTGGGCTATGCCAGTGAAGACGCTGGACCCACTGAGCCACCTGTCGGTGCTGCGGCTGCGCGCGAGGGGGCTGGTGCTCGCCCGCGGGGGAATCGTCTCCCCCCCACGCCGCTCGAAGCGGAGCCGGGGACTCGCCGCCTCCCTGCTCGCCGCTCGAAGCGGAGTCTGGATCGCTGCCTGCTGCTGCTCGCCGGTGCCAGGGGAGCCTGCCTGCCGTGGTGTCTACTGTGCTGAGTCTGCCTAGCTGCCGTGGTGTGCCTGTTTGCCGTGTCCGCCTGTGCCTGCGGGAGGGGTCGCCCCCGCTGCCGCTGCAGGTCACCCAGACGCTGGTCATATCCTCGCTACGGAAGGAGGGTAACTCGCGTACACACAAACACGCATCCACATATACAAATTCATATACGGGCTCGACTCCTGCCCTTTCCCCCCATTAATCCTTCCCACCTTTCTTCCGCGGGGAGTGCACTTACTAATACCATGGACCCCTGATATATACCGAGATTACCTTCCCTGAACCTTGGTCCCTCAATCTGTGTTAACCCTTAATAAACCTCTTAGTGTGTAAGTGAAATATTGGTCTTTGTGAGCGTGGTGGGGGAGCATTCCACTCTACCCTCTAAGGTAGGGTGGGCGGTCCCATTTACAACCCTCTCCACTCCCCACTGAGAAGGGGGGGAGAAAAGTCACGGAAGCATCCTGACATCCGTTAGCCTTTAATATTGGTCTGCGACATTTCTGGTGTCAGAAGTGGGATAGAGGGTCTTTTGGAGCCCCCAGACCACGCTCTCAACTGCTAAATTAGTAGGAAAGAATATCAAAATGAGTACCGAGAGTATCCCTACAGATGTAGAGGATGCCAGTCATGCATAAAGCACCGAGGTTCCGGAAAGGTTGGATATATTGCACCTTACATGCTTACAGGACAATATGAAAGGGCTTACCGATGGAGCAGTGCAGCAAGCGGCTAGGGAGATAGAGTTAAAGCAAGAGGTTGATGAGTTAAAGCAGGAGCTTACAGAGAAGGCGTCACAGCAGGAGGTTAAGGAATTACAGGAGGAACACAGGAAGTTGCAGCAGGAATTTGAGGGGTTACTGCAAAGGTTTGAGGGCAGCTCTACAGGGGTGCAGAAGGAAAAGCGACACGAAAAATGTAAGCAGCTGCAACATGAATATAAAAAGTTACAGCAGGAAAAAGATGCGCTGTACCAGGAGGCTGTAAAGATAGATAAGAAAAATAGGGGGTTGTGCAAGACATACGAGGAGGTGCAGCTAACCCTACAACAGACCCAACGGGAGAAAATAGACATGCAACTGCAGATAGATGGGATGCAGCGAGATGTTAGAGTGTTACAAAGAGAGCAAACAAGGCTGTGCCAAGAGAATGAAACCCTGCAACAAGAGAATAATTATCTGTGAGAGCAGTTAAGACAAAAGGTTGCTCCCCCTTCTAAGAAGGAGGATGCATCTGAGAGAGTTCAGTCAGATCCAACACAGGACACAGCAATAGTTTCCGAAGTGCAGGAGAGTGTTAATCAGTTAGATCCTGATTGAGTAATTAGCTGGGTCTTTGAAATGAAAGAATGGTCTTTACAAGAAAAGGTTGAAGCTCTTAACACACTCGTAGAACAGCAGCCAGCCACCACCTGTCTGCCCCCCCAGTCCCCCCCCCAAGCTAGTGGAGGGTCGGAGGAAGTAACTGTTAAGATAGACGAGCTGCGTTCAGAGCTGCGAGAATTGACACGTTGTATTAGACCTCCCCAACATAGTGTGGAAGAGGATGAAGAGCAGGAGGGAGTGGAACAGAGCTATGTGCGCCCAGTTAGGACAACTACTTATTCTCAAAAAGCAGGTGCTGCACAGAGAGATACGGAGGTAAAGGAAAAACCATACACTGCAGTGGACTTGGCAAAGCTTAGAAAGCAATACACCAGACTTCAGTCTGAGACGGAAGCCGAATACGTTGTGAGAGTGTCCCTCACAGGGGGAGATGATATTCTGTTAAATGAACACGAAGCCGGTGGGTACTGGGGACCCAGAATAATCTTAGTGACTGGAAACCCAGATCATCCTTGGTCTCTAACTCAGCGGGCAGCTTTTTGTGTTGGTGCCACAGATCCCGTTAGCAGAGGAGAACCAGATGCCCTGCAAGGGGAACACTCTAGTATTGTGGAAAATGTCCACAGAGCTGCAGTACTTCAGATGCTTTATGACCATGAGTTAGTACCAGAGCAGGGTAGTCCTTTATCTCTTAGAGTGAAACCAGACAGATTACCTGTTTTGCTCAAGGGACTCTCTCCAGCACTTAAAATGGAAACCATCAGATATCAGAAAGAGATCAGAAGGGGCAACACACACCTTACATGGGCTATGTTAGCCAGAGAACTGGTAGAATGTGGAAAGGTATATGGTGAATCTGGCAGTTCTGGCAAATCTTCTGCAGTCAGACAAGTCACAGCTACTCGACCTTCATATGCTGAGGTGGCTGCTAAGCCACTTCGGAACCCCCATCCTCCTCAGAACCCCCCTTCTCCTAAACAGCAAGGGAAATCACAGGGTGACTGGACAGTGGTGAATAGAGGTAGACAAAACAACAAACCAGGGGGCTCGCCAGGAAACCAGCATCCTGAGGAGCAATGTGCTTCTTCTTGGGGTGATAAGGGGCCATACGCTAAGCTTAAGGAGGAGGCCAGGCATATAGGGGTCCCACCTGCATTTCTGGCTGGGACTTATTCTTATAGACAGCTAAAAGAATTGATTGAATGTTGGCGTGATCTATTTAGGTCAAGACAAAGTCAGTCTACAAGGCCTAGGTCACTGTCTAGGTCCAGAGGAAGATCTGAGTCCAGAGGGAGATCCCGAGGGGGATCAAGAGTAAGAACCCTAGTTGTTGATTCGGAAAACTGAATGACCCTCTTTCTGCTGAGAATAGAAAGGCTAAAAGACAGCGGAGGAGGGGAAAAACACAGGATTCCAATACAGAGAATGAAAATGCCTCCCAAGTAAACAACAATCACTCAGACCCTAAAACTCCAAAACCTCCAAAAGATTGGCAAAATGTATTAAGATTAGTTAAAAACAAAGACGGGGACATGGAAATTACCTGTGCTGTAGGGCCTAAACGTTATCCTGTCACTTTTGTGGTAGACACAGGAGCACAAATTTCTACACTGAAAGCTGATGAAGCTGAACACTGTGGCATTACCTTATCTTCAAAGCCAATATATGTGAGTGGAGCATTTGGTAACTCTCTTTTACAGACAACAGCTAAAGTCACCATACACCTTCCAGGAGAAGACAAGCCAATTCGGACCGAGATGATTGTGGGTGATATTCCTTTTAATTTATTAGGACTGGATGTTCTCACAGGCCAAGCGTGGAGAAATGAAGAAGGCCGGTATTGGAATTTTGGCACACCGACACCAGAGATAAGGTTGTTACAGTGTGTCCCACGCCTGCCACAAAGCCAGATAACAAAAGTAAAACAATATCCCATCCCGATTGCTGCCAAAGATGGCATTAGAGAGGTAATATCTGATTTGAAGCAAAGGGGTATTGTTGTGCCCTGTCATTCACCATTTAATTCCCCAATCTGGTCTGTAAGGAAGCCAAATGGTAAATGGAGAATGACAGTGGATTACAGGAAGCTAAATGCCAATACAGAAGGACTCACAGCTGCTGTACCTAACATTGCTGATCTGGTGCTAGAAATCTAGGAAGCGGCACATCCGGTGCTGGCCTCCCTGGATATAAAGGATATGTTTTTCCAAGTCCCTATCGATCCTGAAGACCAAAAATATTTTGCCTTTACTTGGGATGGAGTCCAATACACCTTCACAAGGTTGCCCCAGGGATATAAACACTCACCCACAGTGGCCCATCACGCACTCGCGTGTGAACTGGAAAACATTCCAGAAATTAAAAACAATTCCAAAGTAAAAGTCTATCAGTACATAGATGATGTGCTGATAGGGGGCCAGAGTGAGGGGGAGGTAAAAGCAGTTTATGATGCCATAATTAAGCATTTAACAGACATGCAGATAGAAATCCCTAAGGGAAAAAGGCAACCTCCATCCCAAGAGGCAAAATTTCTGGGAATAAGGTGGAAGGGGGGAACCTGGAATATTCCTTCTGGTACTTTGTCTCAGCTGAATCAGATAAAAGTACCATCCAACAAAAAAGAACTGCAACAGGTATTGGGAACCCTTCAGTACTGGAGAAAGCACATCCCAGACTTTTCTGTTATAGAACGTCCTCTTTATGATCTATTGAAAAAGAATCGTCACTGGGAATGGAATAAATCTCATGATGAGGCCCTTGAAGTGCTAGTATTGGAAGCACAGACCTTTCAAACTCTGGGACCCCTCCACCCAGAGGATCCAATAACAATAGAATAGGGGTTCTCAGCCAGTGCCTCATCATATCACTTTTGGCAAAGGGGACCTAATGGGAGTACACGACCACTTGGCTTCTATTCACAATCTTTTAAGGACTCAGAGAAGCGATACTCCACTCTGGAGAAAGGATTGCTAACAGTGTGCACGGCACTAATAGAGGTCAGCAAAATCATCAAAAAACAAAAGGTAATTCTACAAGGCCCTTTCAAAGTGGTTAACCAAGTGCTGCCTGGGAAAGCCCCTCCAGAAGGAATATCCCAAAAGGGAACAATCAGAAAATGATATAGCCAAATTGAATATTATTCTGGCCTTTTCAAGCTTGAAGAAGGCCCAGATAAACAATTAAAAATTCAGGAACAAATTGAATCTACAGAGGAAAAAGATTTAATAGTCAAAACTCCCAGTCCTATTAAAGAGGCCCCAGAGTACAAAAGTTAAATGGTTGATGCTTGGTTTATAGATGCATCATCCTGAAGAGAAGGTAAGACCTGGTTGTTCAGATCTGCTGCAGTTAAACCCTCCACAGCTGAACAAATAATAAATCATGATAAAGGCAGTGCACAAGTGGGGGATCTGGACGCTGTTCTCAATGTTTTTGTGAAAGAAAAAGCCTCCAAGGACGCTGTGTAGAATGGATAACTTTCTGGGAACAGTACAACTGGGAAATTAACAGGGTGCCAGTCTGGCAGAAAGAGAAATGGCAACAGATATTGAAAATTGCCAAGAAAAATCCTAACTTTCATGTAGGGTGGATTCCTTCTCACCAGACCCATCTGAAGGATGAAGCTAGTAGGTGGAATAACTATGTTGATGAACTGGCTAAAATCAATGTGGTGGAAATTAGAACAGCTAGTACAGCAGGAAAAAATCAAGAGTGGGAGCGATTGCTCGAATGGCTTCATTGTAAAAGAGGTCATTCAGGAATCTTTGATTTGTATAAAGAGGCACAAACCCGTGGATGGCCTGTCACCCATGAGCAGTGCAAAACAATCATTTCTGAATGTGATCTTTGTAAGATCAGATTGGGGGAACGTCCCCTGACGACTGATACTCTGCATATTCGGGAAGGAAAGTCCTTGTGGTCCGCTTGGCAGGTGGACTACATTGGTCCCTTCCATAAATCAGGAAACAAACAATACATCATTGTAATTGTAGAAGTGGTATCAGGTCTAACCTGTGCTGAAGCTGTTTCTAAGGCAAATGGTGAAAACACGGTCTGCTTTTTGGAAAAGGTGTTTGGGTTCCTACCTAAACCCACAAACATCCAATCTGACAATGGAATTCATTTCACCTCACACCACACAATGGGCGAAAAGAGAAGGTATCAAATAGACATTTCATATCCCATACTACCCACAAGCGAATGGGGTGGTAGAACATACTAACGGGTTAATTAAAAGTCTTATACGCCCACAGGATTCCAGATGGGATGAAAGATTGAGGTATGCAGTCACCACTGTAAATAATAGGTGGGGGGGGTTAATGGGTGCCCTCGTCTAAATGCCTTCTTTCCTACGTCGCCTACTCAAGATAAAGAAAAGCACAGAAAACCCTACCGCAAGGCCAAGACTTCTCTGCACCCGGGACAGACCATTCTGGTGAACCTGCCGAATATTGTTAAAGTCAAGCTCACCTTGCAAACACCGGTGAACTCAAATACTTGGTGTGCATCTGATTTAAATGACAAACAGCATAAAATCAGTACAAACTGGATAATTCATGTTGAGTAAATCAGTGTCTCAGTTTTCATTTTTCTTCTTTCCTTGTGTTTACATCTTTGTGTACTCATGTCCAGTAATGTTAATAGCTATATTACCAGTCTGACAACTTGAAGAGCCAAAGACATCCCGGTGACAGTATCAGGCCTGATCAACATGCTACTGGACTCCGGAGGAGTTACTTTGTGACCGCTGTGAGACTGATCACCTCATAGCCTAAACAAGGTGCTCTATAATAATACTTCTTTCCATACATGCCTTTGAGTTGTTGTCTGTAATATAGTGTACAGTAGTTAAGATGTTATTATTAGATAGAAGTACTTGTATATATAGACTGTATATACTATATGTAGACTGTTGTTTATATTATATTAATGCTCTGTATTCTTCATGTAGTGTGATAGAATGTATTAACAGTCCACGCCAATTGTATATAGCATTAGGACTGGGAATTGATCCCTTATTTATTGTTAGAGATCGCTATGTTCCTCTGTACTTAACATCTCATTTATATTTACATTTTCCAGTTATACTTGTTTCTATGCCCGAGGAGGGAAAGATCTAATGTGAGGTAAGGGTTTGGACAAGAGCCTGGTTGGATACATGCATACACCACATATTCACGTATACACAAGAAGGACATTATATGAACGCTGCCTTAAAAGCCACGGGGTGAGATGTGGGGAACGGACTAGTTCTCCCCCCACACAATGGAATGCCTTTCAAGCCAGCGAAGTGCCTCTCGCAGCCAAGGACAGACTGAAACAGC
Source organism: Hemiprocne comata (assembly GCA_020745705.1). Classification (NCBI taxonomy): domain Eukaryota; kingdom Metazoa; phylum Chordata; class Aves; order Apodiformes; family Apodidae; genus Hemiprocne; species Hemiprocne comata. Next base: position 10,395,312 of record CM036615.1, on the reverse strand, counting down.
CTTGGCAGAAATACAGATAGCAGGCTCCCTCTGAAAGCCTGGGCACTTAGCCACACACTAAAGGAGAATGTTACCTAAAGGGAGGCGGGCTATGCCAGTGAAGCTGCTGGACCCACTGAGCCACCTGTCGGTGCTGCAGCTGCGTGCGGGGGGGCTGGTGCTCGCCCGCGGGAGGAATCGTCTCCCCCCCCGCCGCTCGAAGCGGAGCCGGGGACTCCCTGCTCGCCGCTCGAAGCGGAGCCGGGGACTCCCTGCTCGCTGCTCGAAGCGGAGTCTGGATCGCTGCCTGCTGCTGCTCGCCGGTGCCAGGGGAGCCTGCCTGCCGTGGTGTCTACTGTGCTGAATCTGCCTGTCTGCCGTGTCCGCCTGTGCCTGCGGGAGGGGTCACCCCGCCGCTGCGGGCTGGTCATATCCTCGCTACGGAAGGAGGGTAACTCGCGTACACATACACACACACACGCATCCACATATACAAATTCATATACGGGCTCTACTCCTGCCCTTTCCCCCCATTAATCCTTCCCACCTTTCTTCCGCGGGGAGTGCACTTACTAATACCATAGACCCCTGATATATATACCTAGATTACCTTCCCTAAACCTTGGTCCCTCAATCTGTGTTAACCCTTAATAAACCTCTTAGTGTGTAAGTGAAACATTGGTCTTTGTGAGCGTGGTGGGGGAGTATTCCACTCTACCCTCTAAGGTACGGTCCCACAGTGACCGTGTGGGCGGTCCCATTTACAAACCTCTCCGCTCCCCGCTGAGAAGCGGGGGAGAAAAGTCGCAGAAGCATTCTGACATCCGTTAGCCAGGGAGATAGCTTCACTGAGCATCATCCATTAATTCTGTGAGATCAACATCCAGTTCAAGATCCTTAGGGCAGCAAAGAGGGCTTTCATGGACCGACAGCTGCAATAGCGGGCCACCGGAAGGCGGAAGTCTTATGCGGGGGAGAAGACGGACCGTTCTCCACAAGGACAGCAAGCTCACTACCCTGGACTTCAGGGGAGCAGACTTTGGCCTTTTCAGGGACCTGCTTGGTAGGGTACCATGGGATAAAGCCCTAGAGGGAAGAGGGGCTGAATATTCAAGGATCACCTCCTCCAAGCTCAGGAGCGATGCATCCCAACAAAGAGGAAGTCGGACAAAAAAGCCAGGAGGCCTGCATGGATGAACAAGGAGCTCCTGGACGGACTCAAACTCAAACACAAAAAGGAAGTCTACAGAGGGTGGAAGGAAGGACAGGTAGCCTGGGAGGAATACAGAGATACTGTCCAAGCAGCCAAGGATCACGTTAGGAAAGCTAAAGCCCTGATAGAATTAAATCTGGCCAGGACCATCAAGTGCAACAAGAATAGCTTCTATGTGTATGTCAGTGATAAAAAGAAGATGAGGGAAAACATGGGCCCTCTCCAGAAGGAAACAGGAGACCTGGTTACTCAGGATATAGAGAAGTCAGAGGTACTCGATTTTTTTTTTCCTCAGTCTTCACTGGCAAGTGCTCAAGCCACATTGCCCAAGTCACAGAAGGCAAAGGCAGGGACTGGGAGAATGAAGAACGACCCACAGTAGGGGTAGATGAGGTTTGAGACCATCTAAGGAACCTGAAGGTGCACAAGTCCATGGGACCTGATGAGATGCATCTGCAGGTCCTGGGGGAACTGGTGGATGAAGTTGCTAAGCTACTATCCATCATAATTGCCACCAACCACCTCCTCATGTGTGGGGGGAGAACTAGTCCGTTCCCCACACATGTGCCTTAGCAGATTTTCCAGGAGGAATCTGCTCCATGATCTCATCAGGCACAGAGGTGACACTGACTGGCCTGTAGTTCCCCAGGTCTTTTTTTCCCTTTTAATAAATGGAGGTTATGTTTCCCCTTTTCCAGCCAGTGGGAACTTCACCAGACTGCCATGACTTCTCATTTATGATGGATAGTGGCTTAGCATCTTCATCTGCCAGTCAGGACCATCAGGTCCCATGGACTTGTGCACCTTCAGCTTCCTTTGATGGCCTCAAACCTCATCTACCCCTACTGTGGGTGGTTCTTCCTTCTCCCAGTCCCTGCCTTTGCCTTCTGTGATTCGGGGTGTGGCTTGAGCACTTGCTGGTGAAGACTGAGGCAAAAAAAAAAAAAAAATTGAGTACCTCAGCCTTCTCCATACCCCAGGTAACCAGGTCTCCCATTTCCTTCTGGAGAGGGCCTACATTTTATCGATTTAATTATTTTCTTTTTCATAATTTTCTTTTTCATCACTATTGATTCATTAAAGCTGTGTAGTTTAGTTTCCAGCTGTCCTGGTTTGAGCCAGGATTAAGCCAATTTTTTTTTTACTGATTTTTTTTTCTTCAGTGAACTCTCTTTTAAGCAGCGCACTTGCTGAAATTAACAGCAAGTTTTCCAGATAGTCAACTGATATCACCTGAATGTTTATAGTTACTGCTGAGAGACCAAGGCCACTTTGCTCCCTCCGCTTGTCGGATCTGCTCCTTTGGACACTAAAGGAGCAGAAGGATCATATCTACAACCCTGCCGTAGGGAGAAGAGACAGATGGCAAAATTGGCCAGCATATTCCATCCCCATAAGGATCATACTCAGTATAAATTCAGGGATCACAGAAGTCAAGCTCTTTTCTGTCCATGGCCATCTATCCATCTCCTTTGATCCCTAGGCCCATGTGTTCCTGACCCCTCGTATCTCTACCCTCAGCTCCTGTCTGCCTTATTGCTAGCTCTGGAAGCAGTCTGGGAGTTTTCGGGACTGTCCACAGCTCAGGGGAGTGCAGTGGGAGTTGCTGTGGGTGGGGAGGGCGTGATAGGGGTTTTGCATATTCCTGCACATATTTCTATATATTTGCACATATTTTCTTTTATCATTAGTATTTAAAGCTGTCTAGTTTAGTTTTCAATCTGGAAGCCTCTCTCCTTATTCTCTCTCCTTTCCCTATTTGGGTGGGAGGGGATAGAGAGCATTATTGTCATTAGTTTAATTGCCATCCCTGTGTTAAACTGTGACAGCAACCCATAAGTCTCTCTCCCTTATGTTCTTTCCTTTCCCTTTCTGGGAAGGGAGAGGGGTTAATAGCATTTGTCATTCATTTAATTGCCAGCTCAGCATTAAACCTTGACAGTAATAAATAAAAAACTTTCTGCTCTGCTTATAGATTATGTCTAACATGTTTGAATTAAACACATCACAAGCCCTCAACTCAGAGCAGATCTCCAATGCAAAGCAAGAATAAATAGCAGAGACTCCCACAAACCAGCATGTGCTGCTTTCAGATAAAAGTGTTTCAGCTTTCTACTAGAGGTAGGCCCCCATATTTAGTTACCAGGCCTCATTAGTAAGCAATGCTGATAATTGTCAGGCTGTACTGATGTTTCCCCCTTGTTCAAATTGCAAGTCAAATATAGAACACTAGACAAGAAATAGGGCACACAATTCTGAATTTTAGATATTTCAAATTCTCTCAAGTCTAGACGACATATATAAAAATATATTTCGTAACAGTTGTGTTCTCTCTTTCCTAGTTAGCTTTAGCTTCCTCACCATCTTAACCAAAGCTGTGGACCACAGGGCACCCTCTGTCATTTCAGCTATGTTTTTCAGAAAAATACGTATTTAATTCTGCAATCTCTACACTCAACCAGAACAGCATTACTATTCTAAAACTATATAAAAAAGATACTTTACAAAAAGCTTATTTGTGCTAATTTTCTTCTAAAATAAATAATAGTAATTTTAAAAGTTTAGATATATTGTCTGATCCATAAGCTCCAAGGTACATTCATCTGTACTACATCTAACTACTGGCAATGTCTGTCAGTAGCATAATGTTCAAATGGAAGAAAAAAAAAATCAAGCACACAAACCAGATTTAGAGGGAAGACTGAAGTAAAAGAAAGCATTATTAAGGTTCCCCAAGCTAAGAACAACATGTAAGACTTTCTAAAATAAAGAGGTGATCCATTATTTGTTTTATCGTGTAGAATTAAAATTCAAAATTCAAAGCTTCTGTTGAATGGCATCCAGTAGTTGTTTGCAGCTCTACCAGCCATATTTGAAGAAGTAAGCTTACACATGGCTAGCTTTTGTCAATAAAGTTACATAGCCAAAATGTCAGCTGAAAGACTCCCCCTCTGCCCCAACCACCAATTATATCAGCAGATAGTTCTTTTTCTATTCAAAAGCAAAGTCTCAGTATTCCTATACACAAACTCCTTTTTGCTGTTTCTTGTATTATGCAAGTAGCTATATTTTAAAACATTTTACACATTACTTTAACATACTTAAATTCCAGTCAGAAATAGTATCATCATCATCATCATCTTCAATACCATCTTCTTCATGTTGCTGAGCTACCGTCCGTGAACGATGAAAACGAGGTCTTATGTCCTGCTCACTATCTGGAATAGCTTCATCTTCTTCAACATCCCCCTGTTAAAATGTTTTATCAGATAAACCAGTGCAACTATATTGCTCAAGGAAGTTAAGAATGTAGTGTAAATTTTAGTTCAAGATTTCATAAGCATATTAAAGATTCACATCCCATTTTGTGCTGTCCAGCTAACTAAAAATGCCATTGTTCCTGCATTCTGCTACAGTATTTACCAGAAAAAAATGACAGGAAAACAGAAGCAAGAGAGGTAAGCTCAGACAAAAGCATGAAATATCCTTCTTGTAAAGAAATTACTCATGAAGAAATGAATTAGAAGGAAGAAGAAAGAAATTCTAGCACACAGACACATTCTAACATGTGATGGAAAAAGCTGTGTAGTTCAAGCTAGAAGGGCATTAGAATTAATTCTGAACTTTTTTTTTGAGGCTGCATTGCTGTTGTAATTAATGGGTAAAAGTATCCCAGCCCTGGGATGGGATGGATGGGAGGGGACAGGGGCAAAGCAGGAAAGCTCACATTTTCCAACAAACATGGCAGCAGTCACATTTAGTTTTTGTAACAGCACACCTTGCCCCAGAAAGCTAAATCTCCATTGAACAGATGGCAGACCAGATGTAGCCTACCAGCTCTATCATTCTGATTTACAAGTCAGAAGCTAACCAGGTATTTTTACCGAGTTTAAAAAAAAATAAAAATCAATGCTTACCTTCAACAGAATAATATCAATCTCTGAATATTTCATACCATTTACCAGCACAGGTATCAATCTACAAAAAATATTGATACATGTCAAGAAAGAAGACCCTGGTAATTACAGACCTGTCAATCTCACTGCAGTCCCTGGTAAAATTATGAAGGTTATTCTGGGAGTTATTGAACAACACTTGAGACAATGCAGTCATTGGTCATAGCCAGCATGGGTTCACCAGGGGAAAGTCCAGCTTAACCAACTTAATTTCTTTTTATGACAAGGTCACCCATCTAGTTGACCAAAGGAAGCCAGCAGATGTAGGGTTTTTGGATTTTAGCAAAGCTTTTGATACTGTCTCTCACCGTATCCTTCTGGACAAGGTGTCCAGCATACAGCTAGACAAGTTCATAATATGATGGGTGAGCAATTGGCTGACGAGTTGGGCTCAAAGAGTTATAGTAAATGGGGTTACATCAGGCTGGTGGCCAGTCACCAGTGGAGTTCCCCAGAGCTCAATTTTAGGGCCAGTGCTTTTCAATGTTTTTATAAGTGATCTGGATACAGGAATCCAATGTATGTTAAGTTTGCCAAAGATACTAAACTAGGAGGAGCTGTTGACTCCCTCAAAGATAGAGGCCATACAGAGAGATCTGGATAGGCTAGAGAGCTAGGCAATCACCAACCATGTGAAATTTAACAAGAGAAAGTGCCAGATTCTCCATCTAGGACAGAGTGATCCTGGGTACACATACAAATTAGGGGACAAGAGGCTGGAGAGCAGCCCCATGGGAAAGAGCTCTGGGGGTTTGGGTTGATGGCAAGTTGAACACAAGTCAGTGTGCCCTGGCAGCCAAAAGGGCCAACCATGTCCTGGGGTGCATTAAGCACAGTGTCACTAGCTGGTCGAGGGAGGCAATTGTCCCATTCTACACTGCACTGGTGTGGCCCCACCTCAAGCACTGTGTACACTTTTGGACATCTCAATATAATAAGGACAGACTATTAGAGTGTGTCCAGAGAAGGACAACCAAGATGGTGAAAGGTCTCAAAGGCAAGAATTGAGGAGCAGCTGAGATCACTTGGCTCATTCAGCTTGGAGAAGAGAAGGCTGAGGGGCAACCTCATGGCATTCTACAACTTCCTAAAGGGGTGCAGTGGAGGGGGAGGAGCTGATTTCTCTCTGGTGACCAGCAATAGAACACAAGGAAACTGAATGAAGCTGCATCAGGGGAAGTTCAGATGAGACATTAGGAAAAGGTTCTTCAGTGAGAGGGTGTTTGGTCTCTGGAACAGGGAAGTGGTCATGGCACCAAGCCTGTCAGAGTTCAAGAAGCATCTGGAGGATGCTCTTGGTCAATATAGTTTAGTTTTAGGTAGTCCGGCAAGGAGCAGGGAGTTGGACTCAATGATCCTTATGGGTCCCTTCCAACTTGAGATATTCTATGATTCTATGTAAAAAAAAACACAAAACAAGCTGGTTTTCAGTTTGATTGACAGCTGGCTGAATATTAGCTGGCAGTGTGCCCAGGTGGCCAAGGCAGCCAACAGCATCCCGGCCTGCATCAGAAATAGTGTGACCAGCAGGACCAAGGAGGTGATCCTGCCCCTATACTCGGCCTTGGTGAGGCCACACCTCAAGTACCGTGTGCAGTTTTGGACACCACAGTATAGGAAGGACATCAAGATGCTGGAGAGGGTGCAGAGAAAGGCAACTAAGCTGATTAGGGGTCTGGAGAACAGGTCTTATGAGGAGAGGCTGAGGGAGCTGGGGCTGTTCAGCCTGGAGAAGAAGAGGCTGAGGGGAGACCTCATTGCTCTCTACAGCTACCTGAAAGGAGGTTGTGGTGAGGTGGGTGTTGTCCTCTTCTCCCTAGTGACTAGCGATAGGACAAGAGGAAATGGGGTCAAGTTGCACCGGGGGAGGTTCAAATTGGATATTAGGAAAAATTTCTTCACAGAAAGAGTGGTGAGGCATTGGAACAGGCTGCCCAGGTGGAGGCACTGCCCCTGGAGGTGTTCAAAAAATGGGCCATAATTTTGGTTGTAACCCCCCCCAACAACAAAAAACCAACCAAAAAAACCCAAAACAACAAAAACTTAACCTGATAACAAAAGCTAGTACCTTAACCATACTCCATTTCATGAGGTTCATCAATACTTTATAATCTGAAAAAAGCATTAATTTCTAAGTAGAGGTAGCCAGATGGCACAACAGTTTTACACTTTAAAAACAGGATATTCTTCCACATGGTGAAATTTATTCTGAAGCACCTTTCAGAAATTAAGTCTAAAGCTTTTCAGTATGAATGTCAACTCCCAAAATATGCCTGTTAAACAAGTTATTAAGTTGGCTCTCATTAATAGTATTTGTCACTTTATTTACCCTGTGGCTGAAGACTCTACCCCACTGCTCATAAGGATGGAAGTCTAACTACATTAATCCCTCCTATCCTTTTGTGATTACTTCAAGTATCACCCCTTAAGACAAGTCCCCAATATTGCAGAGATCTTGACATTAGTTAAGTCATTAGTCTATATTAGACCTTTACTTAGTTATTAAACTGGTTATGGCTATGGGACTCCAACAGAACTGATGTATGGGAAAAAAGTCAAATACTTTACATAAAACCACATTCAATACAAAAATTCATAAAAATAAAAATATGCATTATAAGCCAAATCAAGCTAATACTGAAATCACCATGGACTGATCCAGCACCACTGACAAACTCAATCCCTGTATATTCTGCAGCTGAGGAGTATTGTTTCTGAAGGTACTCAGGCCAGCAATAATATTCACACATCTCAACAGCACGTTACCCTTTGAACTTTTAATGAAAGAATAGTAAGTATTTGGATTAACATCCATTCATTGGCTTTTTTTTTAATAAATTGCTTTACACCTAAAATGGTCATATTTGCTGAAAAGAACTCGCCTCCTCTCAACATCTTGACTGGAAGAAGAGAATCACAGACAGAACTGCTCTACTATTTTCAGAAACCTTTAATGCATGTCAAAAACACTCTATATTTACTGGGAACACTGAATAATTCATTTCCTATTGCAAAAGTCTTCAGATTAGTCTAGAAAAAAATTATGAGCACATGCAGATGTTTAAATCTCAAACAGATATTAAATCAAGGACCTACATTTTAAGGTGTAGGATAACTTTTTGAAACTTACAGAAAAGTTTGAAACTTAAAAAAGTACTGTCAGTCTGAAGAAGTATGAAGAAACATTATACATGCTTTCTTCAAGTTTAAATTGCAGTGGCAATTGATATGAAATTGATTCCTAAATCTAAGTGATCTTGTAATTTTGTTTTGTTATTCATAAAGATGGGGAAACCTTGGCATGACTATGCACATAGAAGCATTACACAGAGATGCTCACAATAGCAGTTGTCAAGCCAACTGGTACACCAAGGTACACCAGATATTGCAGGTAACATCACATGGAGATGTCTGTTTAAGCTTAAGTGCACCTTAGTATACCTTTGCATCCATCTGATGCTTAACAGGCTAAGGTAAAGTACCAATGGCAGTTTAGGTTGCTTCTGGAGCTGAGTCTGAAATCCTCAGAAGTCTTTTCTGTGATGTCTGTGCTACAGCCCTTTTAAATATGCACAAGAACTAGCTACAGGAAACCCCTTCTAAGCATATAGAGATCGTCTAGCTTGCTGTAAGAGTAACCAGGAACAAGCCAACTGATGTTTAAAGATGACTATTTCAAAATAACTAGGAGTCATAATTCTTAATACTTACTTAGTAAGATGCCGACATAATACATCTTTACAAATTGGCTGTTCAGCCAAAGTCAGCCAAAACTCACAAGCCTCCAAAGCCACATTTTCATCTTGGTCCTGGGTCCTCTGAAGCATATACTACACAATATAAAAAAAAAATTACTTGTATAAGATATAAGCCTTAAGTACCCAAAAAGAAGCTGTCAACATTGCAAAGTGTGCTTGCAAAAACAGACTATGCTCCAAAGAGTAATTTTGTTTCTTTGAGGTGAGAAGAAACAGATATAAGAGGCTACTTAAAGCTATGGTGGAATAACCCAAATGACTTATTTCTTAATGCTAGATTGTTCAGATTCTAAGTTTCTTCACTGCTCAAGAACATTATTACCAAGAAACTACAGACACATACTCAAGATAGTAAACTGCAGTTTCCTAAGAACAGTTTGGGTTTTTTAAATTATTTTACCACCCCCCTTTACCCTTTTACCCTACACACTTAGTAAGATGGAAATACTTTTTATATCCAGTACCATAAAAAAGCTTCACTTTCAAATCTTGATTACCTGACAGAATGCAATTAAGTAGAACCCATAACAGGGAAGAAGTCTTACTTTTTTCTAGCATGAATGGTAATTCATATATTCAATATCAAATTTTTAAGCTTACTGTTAAAATTTAATCCTCCTTAAAGAAAAAAATAATCAAATACCTGCATAAACAGAAAGCCTAAGTATATACCACAGCTACATCAGTTTCTTATACAGAACTGCCAGAACAATTTAGTAAAGATGGTTGCAACTTCCAAAACGGTAATTTCTGCATTCTTCCATGCCAGCCCTTATTTCTGAAGCAGCTGGTTCTTCCACTCATTTTAGGAGCCTCATGCAAGTCCATGCAGCTAACTCTCCTCACATGGATTTAAAATGAGCAAAAGAAAACCTTCAGAATACCATTGTATTCTCAAAATCAAATAGAACAGGGTGACCTTATTATCCTTACGCATTTCAGAGATGCAAGATTTGCCACAAACACACTCCCTCCAACAGAATTGCACTAAATTGCAAGTGTTTCCTAAAGGGTCACTATTGTGATTAAGACCACACAGTAACAGAAATACTGCTCTATTCTGAGTTGTCAACAGATTACAGGTTGGAAAAGTTGAAAAATGTCCCACCCATTGCAAGCAAGGCTTCATTAATGCACCTGAAGTGATTTTGCATTTTTCCCCAGAGGGCTTGAAAATCCACTATTTTGTTGTATCCAGTTATTTGTCACAAAGTCATAAACAGAACGACAAAGTATTCTCTGTTTGAAGGTGGTCCTTACACTGTCATTTCCTCTTTTATGCTCCATGAAACTCTTCAAGGAGTTAATAAATAGGACCCCCCGGGAAATGGCTCTCAGGGACAAGGGAGCAGAAGAGAGCTGGCAAATCTTTAAGGATGCTTTCCATAGAGCGCAAGAGATCTCAATCCCCAGGTGTAAGAAATTGGGCAAGGAAGGCAAGAGACCAGCATGGCTGAGTTGAGACCTGCTGGTCAAACTAAAAGGCAAGATGGAACTACACAGGCAGTGGAAGAGGGGACAGGTATCCTGGGAAGAGTATAGGGACATTGCCCAGTTGTGTAGGGACGAGGTCAGGAAGGCCAAGGCACAGCTGGAGCTGAACTTGGCAAGGGATGTAAAGAAAACCAAGAAGGGCTTCTACAGGTATGTAAACCAGAAAAGGAAGGTTAAAGAAAGCGTACCCCCCCAATGAGCAACAGTGGTGAACTGGTAACAACAGACAAGGAGAAGGCTGAGATTGTCAATTACTTTTTTGCCTCAGTCTTCACTGGCAACCCCTCTCCTCACAGCTCTCAAGTTGATGGCCCACAAGACAGAGACCAGGGAGACAAAGTCCCTCCCACCATAAGTGAAGACAAGGTTTGTGACCATCTGAGGAACCTGAACATACACAAGTCCATGGAACCTGATGAGATGCATCCCACAGTCTTGAAGGAATTGGCTGATGTAGTTGCCAAGCCACTCTCCATGATATTTGAAAAGTCATGGCAGTAAGGTGAAGTCCCTAGTGACTGGAAGAAAGGAAACATTACACCCATTTTTAAAAAGGGTAGAGAGGAGGACCCTGGGAACTACCAACCTGTCAGCCTCACCTCTGTGCCTGGGAAGATCATGGAACAGATCCTCCTAGAAGACATGCTAAGGCACATGGAGGACAGGGAGATGATTCAGGATAGCCAGCATTACTTTACTAGGGGCAAATCCTGCCTGACTAATCTAGTAGCTTTCTACAATGGAGTGACTGCATCAGTGGACAAGGGAAGATCTATGGATGTCATCTATCTGGAATTCTGCAAGGCCCTTGACACAGACCCCCACAACATCCTTCTCTCTAAGTTGGAGAGATATGGGTTTGATGGGTGAACTGTTCAGTGGATAAGGAACTGGCTGGATGGTCGCATCCAGAGAGTAGTGGTCAATGGCTCGATGTCCAGATGGAAAATGGTGACAAGGGGTGTCCCTCAGGGGTCCATCCTGGGACCAGTGTTGTTAAATATCTTCATTAATGATATTGACAGTGGCATTGAGAGCACCCTCAGCAAGTTTGCTGATGACACCAAGCTGGGTGGCACAGTTGATATGCCAGAGGGATGGGATGCCATTCAGAGGGACCTTGACAAACTGGAGAAGTGGGCCCAGGTGAACCTCATGAGGTTCAACAAGGCCAAGTGCAAGGACCTGCACCTGGGCCAGGGCAACCAGATACAGATTGGGGGAAGACATGCTAGAGAGCAGCCCTGTGGAAAAAGACCTGGGGGTACTAGTGGATCAAAAGCTGGACATGAGCCACCAATGTGCAATTGCAGCCCAGAAGGCCAATCGCATCCTGGGCTGCATCAAAAGAAGTGTGACCAGCAGATCAAGAGAGGTGATTCTGCCCTTCTACTCTGCCCTGGTGAGACCTCACCTGGAGTACTGCGTCCAGCTCTGGAGCCCCCAACACAAGAAGGATGTGGACCTGTTAGAGCGTGTCCAGAGGAGGGTAACAAAAATGATCAGAGGGCTGGAACACCTCTCTTATGAAGACAGGCTGAGGGAGTTGGGGTTGTTCAGCCTGAAGAAGAGAAGAGACTGGGGGGACCTTATAGCGACCTTCCAATACCTGAAAGGAGTCTATAAGAAGGCTGGGGAAGACCTGTTCACTAGGGCATGTAGCGATAGGACAAGGGGTAATGGTTTTAAGCTAGAAAAGGCAGATTTAGGTTGGACATTAGGAAAAAAGTTCTTTAATATGAGGGTGGTGCATCACTGGAACAGGTTGCCTAGAGAGGTGGTGGGGGCCCCATCCCTGGAGACATTCGAGGTCAGGCTTGATGGGGCTCTGAGCAATCTGTTCTAGTTGGAGATGTCCCTGCTTATTGTAGTGGGGTTGGACTAGATGACCTTTATAGGTCCCTTCCAACCCAATACATTCTATGATTCTAATTTAGATAGTAGTAGATTGAAAAAGCTACTTACACTCAGTGGTATAAGATAGCCATATACACAGCCTCAAAAACATAGAATGGGAAGGGACATCTTCCATTAGATCAGATTCCTCAAAGCCCCATCTAACCTGGCTTTGAACACTTCCAGGGAGGGGGCACCCATAACTTCTCTGGGCAACCTGTTCCAGCATCTCACCACGCTCACAGTAAAGAATTTCTTCCTAATATCCAATCTAAATCTACCCTCTTTCAGTTTGAAACTGTTACCCCTCATCCTATCACTACACTCCCTGATAGAGAGGCTCTCCCCATCTTTCCTATAGGCCCCCATAGTAAGAACAGTGATACTAGTAATAAAGCGTGGGAAGATTATTTAAAGGCTTTTTTTTTATATTAACATGCCAAATTTTAATAAGTACTTTTAATGATAAGCTATAAAGCTCTACTGAGGCAATGGAAATAGTTGCTTCATAACAATAAATAGCATAGGAAACAAAATAGCACAAGAAGATTATTCAGAACTAGATTGTGTACTCTAACAGTGTGTTAGCCTTATGTCAAGCCATCAAGAAAAGAACAGCATGATACACAAATCATTAAGAACATATCCTCTGTAGCAGTAAGAGATATCTTATCTGAAGAAAGCAATAGGATGCACACAATCTTATGACTTCAGCAACAAGCTGAGTTTCTGTGTTATTAAGTTATCAATACACTATTCATTTATTACAAGTAATGTAATTCTGCATTGTATAATAAAAAGTCAGAACTTCTATTGAGAAAGATCTTAGGAGCCATGTGTTTGGCTAAATATGCTCTATGAACATACAAGTGCAATCTAATAACTGAAACCTGTTAGGTTAGTCTACTCTGACATATCCTGTTGTCATGTTCGCAGACAAAGGAAAGAATTAAAAAACACACCACAAACACACACACATCTGCTTCTGCTCACCTGGCAGTACATGTTCAAAAAACCCACTGAAATCCAAACTCAACCATTCCTATATGGTCCAGGAATTTAGCAAGAAAGCTAATACTAAACCTGCCTGCTTCAAAAGCATGATGCTAGGCCAAGACCCTCGGTCTTAAGAATATTAGCGATCCAGTAGTGATTCTAACTACTTTAAAAGTGATTCTTCATAAGCATAAAAAACATCATGTGGATACAAGTTTTTCCTTTTAAGACTTCCTTCAGTTAGAGCAGCCAACATCAGCATTCAGCTTGGAGGTATTCAAGCTTCAAAGGGGCAAAACCAGACTCATTAGAATGTTGAAGAGAAGGGTCAGGGGATCTCATCCAGTCAGTTCTGGAATATTACATTTGCACATACCAATATGTATACAGAACCAGGAAAATCAGTAACAGTAGTCCCAAAACTGGGGGGGGAACTAAACTTTGTTATAAAACAAAAATTTGCTACTACTGTCTTTTGTAGAGAAGTAGTCTAGTAATAGTTTTCCCAAGAACAAAATACCAGATAGAATGAAAATACAATCTTGATCTTCTGGTTGGGGACATCATTTCTACCCACAGAAGTTCTTTACTGATCTTAGGAGGGTGAAGAGGCAGAGAAGTTATCACTTGTTGATGATATAATCTCCAAAGCTTTATTCTCTCAAAAAAACCCCCAAACCCAACCAAAGAGAAAAGTCACTACGTAATAACAATCCTTACTTGTCCTGTGTTAAATGAGGACATGTTTTCCAGGGTTGGTGTCATGAAATTCCAGACAACACATAGGAAGACTAGACAGCAGGCCAAGGCTGTCATGGTTCACCTCCATTTTATGTCTCTCTAATGCCTTTGTCCAGGAGCAAAAAACCAAACCAAAATATGTTGTCTGGACCTAGCCCTTATAGAATATGACACTGGGTTATGACCCACTTGTTCACATGAAGTCTGCATAAGAAACATACTGATCTTAGCTATATTTCCAGTCTAGCAAGTAGCATATGTAAAGGCTGCCTAGAAACTGCCAGTATTTCCCAGAAATATGCCATATGCATTGTCTGTCAAATACAGTGTCAAGTTGGCAATTAGCTAAAAATAAACTTTTGCAACCTTGATCTTGAAGGAAAATGAAGAGTAGGCAAGTGCAAGAATAACATACTGTCCTGGTTTGAGCCAGGATGAAGCTAATTTTCCTTTTACTGATTTTTTTTCCTTCAGTAAGCTTTCTTTTAACTAGCAACAAGTGTTCCAGCTAGTGGACTGATAACACTGGAATGTTTATGTTTCTGCTGAGACTCCAAGGTCGCTTCTTAGCTCTGCTGCTACAGAGGCTACCAGGGCAGGAGAGCTGTATCTGTAACCCCCCCATAGGGGAGCTGGACTAGACAGACAGCAGAAATGACCAAAGGTATTCCATTCCATATATCTACGTAAGCTCCGAAGAAGGTCAGAGATCACAGAAGACAACTTCCTTCCTGCTGTTTCTTCCCTTCTCTTCCATCCATGGCCGGCGTCTGGAGAGGACTCCATCCATCCATCACCATTGACCCCTATGCTCTGACCTCATAACCTTCATAACCCAGCCCCTGTCTGCTCTGCCTTATCTCCTGCCTGCGGGCTGAGACTTTTCGGGACCGCTCACAGCTAAGGAGAGTGCCGGGGGAGTTGCTGGGGGTGGGGGAAGGCAAGAGGCTTTTGCACATTCCTGAACATACTTGTATATAATTGTACATATAATTAAAGCTGTCTATTTTAGTTTTCAATCCAGCTAAGTCTCTCTCCTTAGTTCTCTCTCTCCTTCTCTACCTGGGTGGGAGGGGGAGAGGATCGAGAGCGTTGTTGTCTCTGGTTTATTTGCCAATCCTGAGTTAAACCGTGACACATACCCATTCTGATTAATGCTTTTAATTATTATTTCTGCAACTGCAAACGTGTTTCAGCATGCAATCTGGGAAGTGAGACTCACCTCAACTATA
This sequence comes from Hemiprocne comata, assembly GCA_020745705.1. Taxonomy (NCBI): domain Eukaryota; kingdom Metazoa; phylum Chordata; class Aves; order Apodiformes; family Apodidae; genus Hemiprocne; species Hemiprocne comata. The sequence continues at coordinate 10,380,047 of CM036615.1, read as the reverse complement.
CTAATCATGTGAGGAAGCAGGCGATCCATTCGAACTTCCAGTAACATTACCAGAGCACGGCAAACATTTTTGCGTACTTCAGGCTCCTCATCACCAGCCAGTACAAAAAGATTCTGTTGGAATGTAATACCAGTTGAAAAGCCTCAATTAATTTATTTCAACTTGTATTTAAATTGACATTACTGGAAAACTACGATATACCAACATGTACTTCTATACCCTCATACCCCTCAGAATACCATATTATTTCTTGAACACACATGGTTTAGCGAGTGAACTCTTCAGACTCTCAATGTGTATTGCTACCCAGTGTTTTGGTCATGTGTACATTAGATAAAAGAAAATTATTTCCTGAATTATTATTTTTCCCTAAACATTAATGAAGTTCTGAAGCTAGAAAACTCTTTCAGTATATAACGGCAGCAAATAAAATACTCTAGATAACCCAAAATATCACCCTCCTAATCCATATTCAGTAGTAGTATTCAGAGACCCATCATCCAGACTCAGTGACGTGATGATCTCTGTATTCATCTCTCCATCACAGGTGAGACTGCTGCCAGTACCTTAATGCAACAAGAGTTTATTTATGGAAAGGAAGCATCTTTCAAAATACTATTTTTTTGGGCTGGGAGAGTGCTTCTACTAATCTGAGCGTAAGTATACAGGAAGAACTTCAATCCATGGGGATTGAAGCTGAGAATGGGAAGCCAGCAGTGTGGCGTTTTGGGGTAGTGGTGGTTTTAAAAGATTATTAAAAGCCCCCAACCAAGAATGCACACTGTGGGGAACGGTCTGTGACACACACTCACCTCAATAAAAGAATCTATGTGCAACATAAGAGCTTGAGTTCTACTGATGATAAATTGATTGACACATGCAACAGCATGAGACCTATAAATGGAAGTTAAAATATACATTTTTTCATTACTTAAATTTTTCCAAACTGTACATAGGCATCAAAAACATTAGGAAGCAAATCACATTGTCCAAGCATCTAGAGGCAAAGAGGGAACAAATCTGCACATCTATATTGTTACCAAGAAAAATTACTCTATCACATTTTAAGTACCATCTTATATTCCAATATATCTGATAACTATTTTAAATGTAAGTATTCAGTATATAAAAACAAGAGCAAGATGACTATACCTAGCACAATTGTTCTGACCAGTATGTAAGGATGTTCTTTTTAAGTATATTATGATTATTGATCTTTTCTGATATTAGCAATTTCATACAAGTCAACATAGGGAAATTTTAGCACACTTCATTGATAATTATACAATTATTTGTATTTTTGAAAATTTTTAGTATTTAATGAAACCAAAATGCATGAGTAATATATTTGTAGCTTAGAACAAATATGCACATGCATTAGGATACATATTAAAACACTTGTGGTAGAAACATACTAAAAGTGAAGTGGTTCTTCTATTCCACTTTATGCAAAGCCGTTTCTCACAGTTTGTCTTTTTCATTCTCAGAGATATAAAAGCCAAATTATGCAAGTAAAGGCACAAGGCAAAGCTCCCTTTAACAAAGCTACCTTTAAAAGCCTTTGAAGATCCATTCAAGCATTTTTACTAACATAACTCCAAATGTTGGGTCTGTTAAGACATTTCTTCAAAGACAGTCTCATAAAACAGTGTTCAAAAATTGTCTCTTGACAGATTTAAACATAAAGTTTTTTACTGACACTACTAATATTCTTCATACTTCAGCACTATGTACTGAAACCAGGCCGTGGGTCAGCAGGTGATCTGCTTTAAAGTTGAAACTGGTTTATCTATCTCAAAGCCACAAACATCATAGCATACAAAAAGTGAAAGACTAATGTGATAAGGAAAAAATGAGGTTTCTCTCCATCTTTCCCAGCTCCAATGAAGTATTAAACTTATCTTTCCACAAGTGCAAGTTCATGCTGTTATATATTTTTCTTAGTGCATATCTATTTTAGGTGAGTTTCTAAATCTTATTGTAGTATATTCTTAGTTATACTCTTTGTTTTAGTCTTCACCATCTACTACTGTTGGCAATAACTGCTGCCTCCAAAATCTTTCAATATAATTTTCAAACACAAGTTCAAAAACACATTTCACAGAATCACAACAGAATGGTTGAGGTTGGAAGTGACTTCTGGAGGGAGGTTGTCTTATCCAATGCCCCTTCTCAAGTAGGGCCACCTAGAGTAGGTTGCACAGGACCACATCCCAACAGCTTTTGAATACAAGGATGGACAACCCGTACCAAAACACAGCACTTGATCACGCTCACAGTAAGAAAAAGTGCTTCCTGACATTAAGGCAGAACCTCCTGTGGTACAGTTTTTGCCCATTGCCTTTTGTCCTGTCACTGGGCACCACTGAAAAGAGCCTAGCTTTGTCTTCTTTGCACCCTCCCTTCAGGTATTTACACACATGGATGAGATCTGCCTGCAGCCTTCTCTTCTCCAGGCTGAACAGTCCCAGCTCTCTCAGCCTTTCCTCATAGGAGAAATGCTTCAGACCCTTGATCATCTTCATGGCCATTTGCTAGACTCCAGTAGCTCCATGTCTCTCTTGTGCTGGTGAGCCCAAAACTGGACACAGTACTCTAGATGTGGCCTCACCTGGAAGGTGAGGGGGAGGATCACCTCCCATGCTGGCAACACTCCAGTCCAGGATACCATTCACCATCTTTGGGGCAAGGGCATATTGCTGTTTCATTTCAGGGTCAAAGCTATCGTTCTTGTTAATAAATATTAGCAATAAGAAGTTAATTCTGGAATTTCTCTTCTATCATATACTTCTGTTAGTTTGGAGAGATTAATACTGTATTAAAGTAAAAATATGTTGAACCCAATTATTTTGATCCAGCTGAAAGACAGAGCTGTCCTGGTTTGAGCCAGGGTGAAGCAAAATTTCTCTTTGCTGATTTTTTTTTCTTTCAGTGAACTTCTTTTAGCAGCGCCAGTGGACTGATAATAACCAAGGTCACTTCTGACTGTCTGCAGCCTCCCCCCCTACAGGGGAGCAGATTAGAGTGAAGGCAGGATCAGCAAATCAGAATATTCCCTTCTCATAATATTTTCTCTATTTGGCTTTCAGTATAGGTTAAGACATCACGGAAGTCAAGCCTTTTGTTTCCTTTTTCTCTTTCTTTTTCTGCTTACTGTTGCTTCTATCGCCCTCTCTTTGGCTCTCTCTCTTTTTTCCCATCTTTTCTTCATAGCCGACATCCAAGGACCCCATCCATGCACCCAGACACTCCCCCCCTTCAGCTGGGAGTCACCAGGGAGAAGAGTTGCTGTGAGAGTCGCTGGGGGAGGAGGGAGGGGATCGGGTGTTGCACATCCCTTTACAAATATATATATTCCCTTATCACTAATAATTAAAATCAATCTGTTTCACTTTTCAACCCAGAAAGCCTCTCTTTCTCATTTTTTCTCCCTCTTTCCCTGCCTTGGGGGAGGGGGGTGGGACTGACAGCATTATTCTTATTGGTTTGACTGCCAACCTGGAGCCAAACCGTGACACAGAGATTTTTAAGTTATGGTGCAGTTAAAGCAGAAAAATATTTTTCTGCAAGAACTCCGAAACTAATATCAGCAAACATTTTTTTACTCTCCCATTACTGCATTACAAAAATAATGCAAGATAATTATTTCTAATCAGAATATGAAATTCTAACCACAGCATCGAAATTCTCATAATATGCAAAATCTTACAAGAAAGAGTTTGATTTTCAAAGTCAGACAGATATTAGATTTGGAAGATATATAAAGAGATGAGGCTGATCCATTAAATAAGCAGATAAGCATGGAAATTACTGATGTATGAAATCTCTGTGGCTTTTCTTCTCACATTTGCACATGTGGGATCATTTAAAAAAAATTAAGCATGTTTTTTTAACTGATTTACAAAATATCAACTTCACTGCTCATATAAACAAATTTTTAACAGGTAACTTTAGTACAACACCTAAATCTACCTTATTTTTGGACTGCTGTGCTTGAAAAACTGCAAGAATTTAGGTATCATGATATTGAGTGGTCGGTCCAATACATCGCTATCTAAAATTTCAGCAGAATCTTCACATATCTTCTGAAGAGCACCAAATGCACCCTATTGAAAAAAAAGAAAACTGTTTAACACTTTGAAGTAAGCAACATTTCAGGTTTTCTACAGAACAGACAATTTTAACACAATACCACAGTGAATGTAGCTAATTAATAAAGTAAATGTAGCAAAAAACCCAGGGAGTTAGAACATCCTTAAAGGCTTTTTATTTAAGCACTTCACAGTCATCTGTAGGCTTCCAAGCTGGATGAGTCTATTATACAGAAATGATAATTTTATTTTTAACATTCAATGCTCATTTATTCAATCATATTTTTTAAAATGCTTAAAAGCAAAATCTTATTTGAAAAATAAATGACAAGTTGCAGAAACATCCTATTTAATTTCACACGTGATTTTATTTCCCTTAATCATTTGTTATAGGGTAAAACAGACCTCTGGACATGATGGTCATTTTGAGTTTCATTTTCAAATGTTTTTCTTAAGAAAGCAGCACTAAAACACTACATAACAGCATGACATCTTGGACCACTGTCATATCTCTAAACATTATTTTATACAAAATGCTTCAAACACTTATGGAGAAAGCATAGAGTAATTTAAATTGTGTGATAAATTTTTATTTTTTAAAAGTTAGACAAGACTTTTTTCTCCTCATAACTTAAAACAGTCGAGCTGGTATTTTTTTATTTTCCTTAATAAAAACTGAACAAAAGAGAGTTCATTTCACACTAGCCTGATATAGCAGTCACAGATCACATTTCCAGATTAAGTTAAGAAAAATAAACAACACTACTTTTAAGTAAGACAAAATTCAGGGACAACTTGATGATGCTTAAAAGATTTGGCATCACAAAGTCATAAATTTAGGAAGAGCATCCTCAGCCATAGACAAGCCAAGCTGGTGAAGAGGGCTTTAAACTGCTGAGGCTGGGGGGAAGGAACCTCCATTCATCCCACAGCGATCAATTTAAATGTTATGCTGGCACCAGTAATAGATGCCCAGAGCCTATAGAATGGGTGCAGGTCAGCAGGGGAGCACCTGGAGTGCAGCATATTGAAATCCCAGCCCCTCCAGCTAGTCAGTTACCTTCACTGGAGTCCCAGCTTAAATGCCTCTATGAAAATGCACACAGCATGGGGAATAAACAGGAAGAGTAAGAGATGTGTGTGTGCCTGCAGGGCTATGATCTAATTGGCATCACAGAGACCTGGTGGGATGGCTCCTACAATTGGAGCGTGAGAATGGAGGGTTATAGACTCTTTAGGAAGGACAGACAGGGGAGACAAGGTGGGGGTGTTGCCCTCTATGTCAAAGACCAGCTGGAGTGCATGGAGCTCTCCCTGGGGATGGATGACGAGCCAACTGAGAGCTTATGGGCTAAGATTAAGGGGAAGGCAGGAACAGGGGACATTACAGTGGGGGTCTGCTACAGGCCACCTGACCAGGACAGTATAGACGAGGCACTCTATAGACAGATAGGAGCGGCTTCACGTTCACAAGCCATGGTACTCATGGGTGACTTCAACCACCCTGATAACTGTTGGAGGGACAACTCTGCAAAGCACAAACAATCCAGGAGGTTCCTAGAGTGTGTTGATGACAACTTCCTTTCCAAGAAATTGAGGAACCAACAAGGAGAGGTGCTATGCTGGACCTTGTTCTCACCAACAAAGAAGGGCTGGTGAGGGATGCTAAGCTCAAGGGCAGCCTTGGTTGTAGTGACCATGAAATGGTGGAGTTCAAGATCCTTAGGGCAGCAAGGAGGGCTCACAGTAAGCTTACTACCCTTGACTTCAGGAGGGCAGATTTCAGCCTCTTCAGGGATCTGCTCGAGAGAGTGTCATGGGATAACATCCTGGAGGGTAAAGGGGCCCATGAAGGCTGGCTGATATTTAAGGATCACCTTCTCCAGGCCCAAGAGCGATGCATTCCAACTAAGAGGAAATCAAGTAGTGAGTCGCAGTTTCCCATCTCGGTTTGCGACAAGTAGAAACTGCAGGAGGCTGGTGTGGATGAGCAAGCAGCTCCTAGAAAAGCTCAAACTTAAGAAGGAAGTATACAGAGGTGTCACAGTTTGGCACCAAGTTGGAACACTCTCGATTCACTCCCGCTCCCCCTCCTCCCCTAAGGTAGGGAAAGAGGGAGAAAAATGATAAAGAGGGGCTTTCTGGGTTGAAAAGTGAAACAGATTGATTGTAATTATTAGTGATAAGGGAATATATATATATATGTTTGTAAAGGGATGTGCAACATCCGATCCCCTCCCTCCTCCCCCAGCGACTGTCACAGCAACTCTTCTCCCTGGCGACTCCCAGCTGAAGGGGGGAGGGTCTGGGCGCACGGACGGGGTCCTCAGATGTTGGCTGTAAAGAAAAATGAAAAAAAAGAGACAGCCAAAGAGAGGGCGATAGAAGCAACAGTAAGCAGAAAAAGAAAGAGAAAAAGGAAACAAAAGGCTTGACTTCCGTGATGTCTTAACCTATTCTGAAAGCCAAATAGAGAAAATATTATGAGAAGGGAATATTCTGATTTGCTGATCCTGCCTTCGGTCTAATCTGCTCCCCTGTAGGGGGGGAGGCTGCAGACAGTCAGAAGTGACCTTGGTTATTATCAGTCCACTGGCGCTGCTAAAAAAGTTGACTGAAAGAAAAAAAAAATCAGCAAAGAGCTTCACCCTGGCTCAAACCAAAACAAGAGGGTAGAAGCTAGGGCAGGTACCCTGGGAGAATTACAGAGAGGCTGTCTGAGCAGCTAGGGATCAGGTAAGGAGAGCCAAATCCCAGATGGAATTAAATCTCGCCGGGGATGTAAAGAGCAATAAGAAAAGCTTCTATAGGTATGTTGGGGATAAAAGGACAACCAAGGAAAATGTAGGCCCTCTCCTGAAGGAAACGGGAGACCTAGCTACGCAGAATATTGAGGCTGAGGTTCTCAATGACTTCTTTGCATCAGTCTTCTCTGGCAAGGGCTCCAGCCTCATCGCAAAGGCCAAAGCAGGTGAAAGCAGGGACTGGGAGAACGAAGCACCCCTCACTGTAGGAGAAGAACAGGTTCATGATCAGCTAAAGAACCTGAAGGTGCACAAGTCTATGGGACCTGATGGGGTCCATTCACGGGTCCTGAGGGAGCTGGCAGATGCAGTCGCTAGGCCTCTGTCCATCATATTTGAGAGGTCATGGCGGTCTGGTGAGGTTCCCGCCGGTAGGAAAAAAGGAAACATAGCCCCTATTTTTAAAAAGGGGGAAAAAGGAAGACCTGGGGAACTACAGGCCGGTCGATCTCACCTCTGTGCCCAAAAAGATCATTGAACAGATCCTCCTGGAAAATCTGCTGGGGCACATGGAAAATAAGGAGGTGATTGGTGACAGCCAACATGGCTTCACTAAGGGCAAATCATGCCTGACCAATTTGGTGGCTTTCTATGACAAGGCTACAGAGATGGTGGATAGTGGAAGAGCAACTGATGTCATCTACCTGGATTTATGCAAGGCATTTGACACTGTCCCACATGACATCCTGGTCTCCAAACTGACAAGACATGGATTGGACAGATGGACCACTCGGTGGATAAGTAATTGGCTGGATGGCCACACCCAGAGAGTTGTGGTGAATGGTTCAGCGTCCAAGTGGAGGCAAGTGATGAGTGGCATTCCTCAGGGGTCAGTATTGGGACCAGTGCTGTTCAATGTCTTTGTTGGAGACATGGACAGTGGGATTGAGCATGTCCTCAGCAAATTTGTTGATGGCACCAAGCTGTGTGGATTAGTTGACACCCTAGAGGGAAGGGATGCCATCCAGAGGGACCTTGACAGGCTTGAGAGGTGGGCCGATGCCAACCTCATGAAGTTTAACAAGGCCAAGTGCAAGGTCCCGCACCTGGGTCAGCACAACCCCAGGCACAAATACAGGCTGGGGGGAGAATGGCTAGAGAGCAGTCCCGAGGAAAAGGAATTGGGTATGGTAGTAGATGAGAAGCTCAACATGAGCTGCCAGTTAGCACTCGGAGCACAGAGGGCCAACCGCATCCTGGGCTGCATCAAAAGAAGTGTGGCCAGCAGGGCGAGGGAGGTAATTCTGCCCCCTCTACTCTGCTCTTGCGAGACCCCACCTGGAGTACTGTGTACAGCTCTGGAGCCCTCATCATAGGAAAGACATGGACCTGTTGGAGAGAGTCCCGAGAAGGGCCATGAAGATGGTCAAAGGGCTGGAGCACCTCTGCTATGAAAACATGCTGAGAGAGTTTGGGCTATTCAGCCTGGAGAAGAGAAGGCTCGGGGGAGACCTTATAGCAGCCTTCCAGTACCTGAAGGGTCTACAGGAAAGCTGGGGAGGGGCTTTTCACCAGAGAGGGTAGTGATAGGACAAGGGGTAATGGTTTTAAACTGAAAGAGGGTAGATTTAGGTTAGACATCAAGAAGAAATTCTTCACCATGAGGGTAGTAAGGTGCTGGAATAGGTTGCTCAGGGAGGTTGTGGAAGCCCCCTCCTCGCTGGAGGTGTTTAAGGCCAGGTTGGATGAGGCTTTGTGCAGCCTGGTCTAGTGTGAGGTGTCCCTGCTCATAGCAGGGAGGTTGGAACCTGATGGTCTTTAAGGTCCCTTCCAACCTTAACCTTTCTATGATTCTATGACACTTCTCAGCTGAGATGCTATGATTACCCATATACAGTCTTAGTCTGCTTTTATGCAAAGAAAACATTAATTTGCATAAACACTAAGAACATGGAATATAGGTAGAATAAAAAGTAACAAATTTGAGCTGCTGTGCTCTTAAGAGATTATATATGTACACACACAAAATACTATATATGTAGTATCTATAAAGAGAAACAAAATATAGAATCATAGAATGGTTGAGGTTGGAAGGGACCTTAAAGATAATCTAGTTCCAACTCCTCTGCCATGGGAAGAACATGTTCCACTAGACCAGGTTGCTCCAAAAGCCCCATCCAGCCCAGTGTTGAACACTTCCAGGGACGCGGCATCCACAACTCCCCTGGGCAACCTGTTCCAGTGTCCCAAATTTAGATGGTAGTGCAGTGAAAAATAAGCCTCCTTACCTCACAGGTGTTGTAATCTTCAGAATCCAACAGGCTACAAAGCTTTGGTAAGAGTTCAGGCCAATTCTGTAATTCCCCTTTTGAAGCGATGGTTGTTATCAGAATGCCTAAGTGAGTCAGAGGAATAAAAGAAACAATATCTCATATACACCTCTGAAAGGTCTAAGGAGTTAAGAAATTTCTTGGTTTATTAAGAGCTGGCAAGCATAAAAAGAAGTAGCACATTTCATTACAAATGGTATTTGAAGGACTTTGAAATGCAAAGACAGGTTGTTCCTTCCTGCTACCATGAGGGGTTTGGACATGAGAAGTCAAACAAAAAGTAATTCCCACTTAAAGGAATAATCATGCTCAAACACTGCAGGGCATTGTTCTCATGTAAGTTTACTGAAAACTGTACAAATCTTGATCTCCAGTAAACAGAGTATCCACCTCAAGTCACCTCCTCTTTATTATGATACAAAAGCACGAGCATAGGAAGCTGTCATTCAATAAACTTATAACCCAATGGTAAATTATGCCTTCACAACTTTACTATGTTTACACAAAACATTAAGGACACATTCTAAGACTGAGATACCTACTAAGAGCTTGCACACACTATAGCAGGTGTCTTCATCTAGCCCACATCCAGGGCTAAACTGAAGCAGTTTGTTCTCTCACCCAGTGCCCCCTTCCCAGCCAAGAAGGGGAATCAGAAAGAGGAGAGAAGCCTCATGGGTTGAAATAGAAACAGTTTTCATGAAATCACAAAACTAATACAAACACCCACATAAAGTATATAAGCTTATACTCAGTCTGGTCCTCAGGAGTAGCAGAGGGAGCAGCAGGAAGCAGAACTCCCCACTCTCAGCATACATTGCATTCAGCAAGAGTCCTCTCCAGAGAGTGAGGGATTGTGCTTCTCTTGCCAGATCTTTGTCAATCCCTACATCTCTAGTCATCTGTCCCAACTGCTTGACTCTGTTAACCTCTAATTCCATACCATCCACTGTTATCTCAGCACTGGAGCAGCCAAGTAACAAGTTGCTCTCCTTCATGCCGACTATAATCTTTGCAGATACCTCACCTCTTCACGACCCAACCATCTTGCGTATTGCCTCTTATATACAGGGGCAACTAGCACCATTTGAGTGTCTAAATCAGCTGCATCACCCATCAGTGGAGTCTGAGTGACTGCAATGCTTCTCATCACTGCAAAGCCCACTGCAGGGGTTGTGGCCGCTACAGAAAACCAACCTCTATGCCAAGGTTTCATGTTTCATTATACCATAAGCTAAGGCCATATAACCCAGAAAAACTGCACCCATAAGTCCATGACCAAAACCAATGAACCAAATAAAACTGTCCTAGTTTGAGCCAGGATGAAGCCAATTTTCTTATTAATGATTTTTTTTTCCTTCAGTGAACTCTCTTTTGAGCAGGACGCTTGCTGAAATTAGCAGCAAGTTTTCCAGCTAGTGGACTGAGTTGCCACCTCAATGGTACATAGATGATAATAGCGCACCAACAGAGCATCTGTGATCTCCATTCATAAGCTGATCCAGAAATTGGAGAGCCAAGGAGTGATCAGAAAGACTCATTCACCCTTCAACAGTCCTATATGGCCAGTGCGAAAGCCTGATGGTGAGTGGAGGCTGACAGTGGACTATCGTGGCCTGAATGAGGTTACACCACCACTCAGTGCTGCTGTGCTGGACAGATATCAAAAACATGCTCTACACTGCAGCCAGGTACAGTCGTCCTACCAGGAGTGTCTGGCAAAAACCACCAGGGGAAACTTGAGGTTGACCCCTGGGATTCTGGAGCCGAATCTACAGAGGTCAACTATACATTGACTGAAAAGTAGATACTTGCAGCATATGAAGGAGTTAGAGCCGCTTCGGAAGTCATCGACACTTAAGCGCAGCTTCTCCTGGTGCCCTGATTGCAAGTACTGGGCTGGATATTCAAGAGTAATGTTTCTCCTACGCATCATGCCACCAATGCTACATGGAGTACATTGACCATGAGCTCAAATAGGAAGGCCTAATCGTCCAGGTATCATAGAAGCAATCACAAACTGGTCAGAAGGCACACACTTTGGAATGCCACCACAAGAAGTGGTGAGACGTACTCAAGAAGCCCCACCATATGATCATCTACCAGAGACTGGGAAACTATATGCTCTGTTCGCTGATGGCTCCTGTCATCTTGTAGGGAACCACCAAAAGTGGAAAGCTGATTTGAGGAGTCTTACACGACTAGTTACATAAGCAGCTGAAGGAGAAGGTGAATCGAGTCAATTTGCAGAGGTAAAAGCCATCCAGCTGGCTTTGGACATTGCTGAGCGAGAGGGGTGGCCAAGACTCTATCTCTACACTGACTCATGGATGGCAGCAAATGCCTTGTGGGGTTGGCTAAAGCAGTGGCAGCAAAAAAACTGGCAGCGAAAAGGGAAACCTATTTGGGTTGCCGAGCTGTGGAAAGACATTGCAGCTCGGATGGAGAAACTGGTTGTAAAAGTGCGTCATGTAGATGCACACATACCTCTGAGTCGAGCCACTGAGGAACAGCAACACAACCAACAAGCAGATGAAGCTGCTCAAGTGTTCCAAATAGACTTGGACTGGGAACATAAGGGCGAACTCTTTTTAGCTTGATGGGCCCATGACACTTCAGGTCATCAGGGCAGAGATGCATCATACAGATGGGCTCGTGACCAAGGGGTGGACTTAACCATGGACACTATTGTGCAGGTTATCCACCACTGTAAAATGTGCGCTGCAATTAAGCAGGTTAAACAGTTGAAACCTTTGTGGTATGAGAGGAGATGGTCAAAGTACAGGTATGGGGAGGCCTGGCAAATTGACTATATCACACTGCCTCAGACCCGCCAGGGTAAGCGCTATGTGCTTACAATGGTGGAAACAAGTACAGGATGGCTGGAAACATATCCTGTGCCTCATGCCACAGCCCGGAACACCATCCTGGGCCTGGAGATGCAAATCTTGTGGAGACACAGTACTCCAGAAAGAATTGAGTCAGACAACGGGACTAATTTCAAAAACAGTCTTGTGACTGACTGGGCCAAAGAACATGGTATTTAATTGGTATACCATATCCCGTACTGTGCACAAGCCTCAGGGAAAATTGAAAGGTACAATGGTCTGTTAAAAGCTACCCTGAAGGCAATGGGTGATGGAACTTTCAAAAATTGGGACAAACATTTAGCAAAGGCCACCTGGTTAGTTAACACCAGGGGATCCATCAGTAGAGCTGGTCCTGCTCAGTCAGACCTTTTGCAAAGAGTGGATGGGGATCAAGTCCCTGTGGTATGTGAAAGAAATCTGTTGGGAGAAAGTGTTTGGGTTTATCCTGCTTCAGGCAAGGGCAAACCTGTCCAGGGTGTTGCTTTTCCTCAGGGACCTGGACATACTTGGTGTGTAATGATGGAAGATGGTGAAGTTCAGTACGTACCTCAAGGAAATCTAACACTGGGGGAGAATTCTTAATTTGATAATTTATAGACTCTGTGTAAAATATTATGAGAATGGAATAGGGGTAGAATGTCCTGGTTTGAGCCAGGGTGAAGTGAACTTTCTCTTTGCTGATTTTTTTTTCTTTCAGTGAACTTCTTTTAGCAGCGCCAGTGGACTGATAATAACCAAGGTCGCTTCTTACTGTCTGCAGCCTCCCTTCCTACAGGGGAGCAGATTAGACCGAAGGCAGGATCAGCAAATTAGAATATTCCCTTCTCATAATATTTTCTCTATTTGGCTTTCAGTATAGGTTAAGATATCACAGAAGTCAAGCCTTTCGTTTCCTTTTTCTCTCACTTTTCTGCTTACTGTTGCTTCTATCGCCCTCTCTTTGGCTCTCTCTTTTTTTTCATTTTTTTCTTTACAGCCGACATCCGAGGACCCTGTCCGTGTGCCTGGACACTCCCCCCTTCAGCTGGGAGTCACCAGGAAGAAGAGTTGCTGTGAAAGTCACTGGGGGAGGAGGGAGAGGATCGGGTGTTGCACATCCCTTTACAAATATATATATATTCCCTTATCATTAATAATTAAAATCAATCTGTTTCACTTTTCAACCCAGAAAGCCTCTCTTTCTCATTTTTCTCCCTCTTTCACTACCTTGGGGGAGGGGCGTGGGACTGAGAGCATTATTGTTATTGCTTTGACTGCCAACCCGGAGCCAAACCATGACACCAATGGACATGATTAGGAAAACTGCTATGGCCCCACCATCTACTAAAAAGGACACTCAAACCTTTTTAGGGAGTGTTGGTTTCTGGAGAATGCATATTCTAGGTTACAGTGAAATTGTGAAACCTCTCTATGAGGTGACCTGAAAGAAGCGTGACTTTAAATGGGGTCCTGACCAAAAGAGAGCATTTGAGCAGATTAAAAAGGAGATTGTGCAGGCAATGGCCCTTGGACCAGTTTGAACAGGGCCAGACATCAAAAACCTGCTCTACACCGCTGCTGGGTCCAACAGTCCTACCTGGAGCCTCTGGCAGAAAGCACCAGGGGAGACTCGAGGTCGACCCTTGGGATTCTGGAGCTGGAGCTACAGAGGTTCCGAGGCCAGCTACACGTCAGCTGAGAAGGAGATACTTGCAGCATATGAAGGAGTTAGAGCCGCTTCGGAAGTGATCAGCACTGAAGCGCATCTGCTCCTGGCGCCCAGATTACCAGTACTGAGCTTCATGTTCCAGAGTAACCTTTCTCCTATCCATCATGCCACCGATGATACTTGGAGTAAATGGACTGCTTTAATTACCCAGTGAGCTCGAATAGGAAGGCCTAGTCATCCAGGTATTGTAGAAGCAATTACAAACTGGCCAGAAGGCACACACTTTGGAATGCCACCACAATAAGTGGTGAGATGGGCTAAGAAGCCCCACCATATGATCATCTACCAGAGACTGGGAAACTATATGCTCTGTTCGCTGATGGCTCCTGTCGAAAAGTGGAAAGCTGATTTGAGGAGTCTTACATGACGGGGATCGAGAACATTATTGTTATTGGTTTGACTGCCAACCCGAATCCAAACTGTGACAAGGATGCAAAGGAGAAAGGTGTAATATGTAATGTGTTAGGAATTTGCTTAACAGCTGCCTGGCACTGGAAAGAGCAAGCTCTAAAGGCAAATGAGGCTTTAAGAGCCAAAAAAGAACAGGCTCTAAAAGTGAATGAGATTTTAAAAACTGAAAAGGAGATAGCTCTGAAAACAATTGGAAATTTGGAAATCGAAAAAGAGCAAGCTCTAAAGGTAGTTTGGGATCTGAAAGAGGAGAAAGAACAAGCTCTTAAAGCAGTTAACGATCTGTAACAGGAAAAAGAAAAGGTTCTCATGGAAGTTAGTAATTTGAAACACATGGAAATGTGCCAAAATATGAAAAATGAGCAATTAAAATGAGACCTTACATGCATTAAAACAGGGTACAAATGATTGGAGGAGAATGTGGAATTACTGATGCTGAAAATCCCTAACCCTATAGATATTAGAAAAATCCAAAAATTAATAACATCACCAGAGGACTGGGATGGTGAAATTTGGAAGATTTTGAGGATGAATGCTTATCTTTACCTACTCCCTCCTCTTTCTGAACAGCAGGGACGTATACCGCCGCTGCTACAGCAAGCGTGGATAAGGGAGGCTTTACCGGGACTGCTGCCCCCCTCTCTCCTCCGGCGGCTGCCGCTGATCAGGTCACAGGCACCGCTCCTGCTGCGGAAAGTGTCACTGCTGCCCCCGCTGCAGGCGCCGATCTTGCTGCTTCTCTACAGCTGGTTGCCGCTACCGCTGCCTTTGCCCCTGTAATAACGGAATTGTTGGACCCCGAAGAGAGGGAGGAATCAGAACTAAAAATGAGACCTGTAATTAAAACTGAGGTATCAGAGGGGCCACAGAGAGGCCAAAGGAGAACTGCAACTAAGAGTTCTCCTTGGGATCCTCTACAGATGTCAACATTACAGGATAAATACAGGTGGCGACCGGGAGAAACAGCAACTCAGTATTTATGGAGAGTGCCTCTCTGGAGGAGACCGAGTTATGTTAGATGATAATGAAGCTGGTGGAAATTGGGGTCCGGCAGTCCAGCTAAGTCTTGGCCCCCCTCCTGATAACCGTCCTCATTCTATTACCAGCTGAGTTGCATATTGGGCTGGAGGAATAGATCCACGGGATAGGGGAGAACCAACTATTATACCTACTAACTCAATTGATGGTCTGTTAACTACTATTACAAAGCAGCCTGTGTACAGGCAATGCACAATCATGCTGACAGAGTGTTTTGGTTTGAGCAAGCTCTTTGCTGATTTTTTTTTTTTTTCTTTCAGTGAACTTTTTAGCAGCACCAGTGGACTGATAATAACCAAGGTCACTTCTGACTGTCTGCAGCCTCCCCCCCTATGGGGGAGCAGAGAGGTTCGTAGACGGGACCGTACCTTAGAGGGTGGAGTGGAATGCCCCCCCCCACGCTCACAAAGACCAATATTTCACTTACACACTAGGAGGTTTATTAACGGACCAAGGTTCAGGGAAGGTTATCGAGGTATATATATCAGGGGTCTATGGAATTAGTAAGCGTGCTCCCCGCGGAAGAGGTGTAGGAGGATTAATGTAAGGGAAGGGTAAGACGTAAAGCCTGAATACCAATTATGGTGTGTAAGTGTATCCGTGTTACCGCTTCTGTAGTGAAGATGTAACCGACGTCCGGGAAACCAGCAGCGGCAGTTTCAGGACGAGCCCGTGGCAGCGGAGCATGCCCGGCGGTGACCCCTCCGGCAGGTGTAGTCTAGTAGACACCGCGGCACGGCAGTCTTCCCTGGCACCGGCGAGCAGCAGCAGGCAGCGATCCAGACTCCGCTTCGAGCGGCGAGCAGGGAGACGGTGAGTCCCCAGCTCTGCTTCGGGTGGCAGGGGGAGACGATTCCCCCGTGGGCGAGCACCGGCCCCCCTGTGCGCAGCTGCACCCCGACAAGTGGCTCAGTGGGTCCAGTGGCTCCACTGGCATAGTCCGCCTCCCTTTAAATAACGTTCTCCTTCAGTACGTGGCCGAGTGCCCAGTCTCTCAGACGGAGTCTGCTATTTGCATTTCTGCCATGGCTGTTTCAGTCTGTCCTTGGTTTCAAGAAGCACTTCGCTGGCTTGAAAGGCATTCTGTTGTGTGCGGGGAGAACTAGTCCGTTCCCCACAGGTGGGGTAGTAGATGAGAAGCTCAACATGAGCTGCCAGTTAGCACTCGGAGCCCAGAGGGCCAACCGCATCCTGGGCTGCATCAAAAGAAGTGTGGCCAGCAGGGCGAGGGAGGTGATTCTGCCCCCTCTACTCTGCTCTTGTGAGACCCCACCTGGAGTACTGTGTACAGCTCTGGAGCCATTTAAGGGTTGTGCCCCTTACCACAGAAAATATGCCTCCCATAAAACTATTTCACCATATAAGGGAGACTAAAAGGATGCCGCTCCTGTGCGGTTGGTACCTGTGGCACCAGGAACCAGGCTTCTCGGGGAGGGGGACCTGCTTCCCTGTGGGCAGTCTGTTCTGGGACTCAAGATTGGCTGGACCAGGGCTGGCATGCAGATGGGCAATGCATTGCGGCACCTGGGACTGTGCACTGGGTCACCCTAACCTAGATGGAAGTCCCCGGACAGTAGGGGGGGCTTCTGCCTCTGTTGAGTGAGAGCGGAGATCACTGGTAGCCTAAGGGCACGACACTCTGCTGCTGGATCCTCATGGAACCCGAAGGAGCTGAGGGCTGAAATCCTACTGCTCTTTTAAGAGCAGAGATCTGAGATCCCTGCCTGATCCCAAAGAACAGAGGAGGAGACCCAAGCCGACCGGAACTGCACCGGAGCTGACAGGAGCCGGGCAGAGCCGAGCCGACCGGAGCCAAGCCCAAGCCAGGAAAAGCCGAGCTGCCCGAGCCAAGCCGCCGCCGCCCAAGCACTGCCACACGCCACCCGAGCGTCAAGCAGTGCCGCGTGCCGCCGCCTGAGCCACGAGCGCTGCCACGCCGCCTGCCGCCCATATGGTGCATGTCTGCTGCCCTCCAGCCTATGCGGCTGCTAAACACCAATCACCAGCCGCTGGAGTTCGCCCAAGAGCCACCGCTGCCGCCACATTCAACGCGCCGGGAGCATAAGAACCCCATCCGCAAATCTTTCCTGTTTTCCTATAGTGTTCTCTCCCTGGGGGATAGTGGGTGGCCCATTCTCACACGCACAATGGCAACCCCTCCGAGGGGGAACTGCGACGTGCTCCAAATCACTTTCCTTTATTATAATAATCTTCTCCCTCTCTTTTGCACTGTGTCTTGCATTATATTTACATTTGTACACCTCTGTTCTGTCTATAAAGCAACAACACATAGAAACCTTCACTCAGCATCCTCATTCCCTTTTTGAGCAAGAGTGTGTACTACCCGTGGGGGGGGTTTCAACAGGTATCAAGTAAAACCAAAAAGGGGAGGGGTTAACCGCTCAAACCCCTTTCTCTCCTCCTTGAACCTTTACAAGCCCTCATCACAGGAAAGACATGGACCTGTTGGAGAGAGTCCCGAGAAGGGCCACGAAGATGGTCAAAGGGCTGGAGCACCTCTGCTATGAAAACATGCTGAGAGAGTTTGGGCTATTCAGCCTGGAGAAGAGAAGGCTCGGGGGAGACCTTATAGCAGCCTTCCAGTACCTGAAGGGCCTACAGGAAAGCTGGGGAGGGGCTTTTCACCAGAGAGGGTAGTGATAGGACAAGGGGTAATGGTTTTAAACTGAAAGAGGGTAGATTTAGGTTAGACATCAGGAAGAAATTCTTCACCATGAGGGTAGTAAGGTGCTGGAATAGGTTGCTCAGGGAGGTTGTGGAAGTCCCCTCCTCGCTGGAGGTGTTTAAGGCCAGGTTGGATGAGGCTTTGTGCAGCCTGGTCTAGTGTGAGGTGTCCCTGCTCATAGCAGGGAGGTTGGAACCTGATGATCTTTAAGGTCCCTTCCAACCTTAACCATTCCATGATTCTAAGTAGTAAGCTTTGATACCATTTCTGTTCTTGCAATTTTCATATAAAACATCCACCAACATTAAGGCCATATTAAGCTAAGTAGAATGCCACATTAGTTGTGATACCATAGAAAGAGAGCTTCCTTTTTTGCTCTCTCAGAGATATGAAGATTTCATTCAAGGAATGGATACAGGCATAAACATAGTAGGAATAGTCAGCAGAGATTACAAAGTCTCAATTTAATTTATCCTTAGAGTTCAACAGAGAAATGTTACTATGAGGCCTCTATGCAAACACATACAGCATGAAGAATAAACAAGAGAAGTTAGAGACGTGCACGTGCCTGCAGGGCTATATTATTGGCATCATGGAGACATAGTGGGATGACTCCTATGACTAGAGTGTTGGAATGGAAAGTTACAGGCTCTTTAGAAAGGACAGGCAGGGGAGATGAGGAGGGGGTGTTGCTCTCTACATCAATGACCAGCTGGAGTGCATGAAGCTCCACCTGGGGATTGATGAGGAGCCAACTGAGATCCTATGGTTCAGGATTAAAGGGAAGACAGGGACAAGGGGACATTATAGTGGCGGTCTGCTACAGACCACCCAACCAGGAAGACCAAGTGGATGAGTCCCTCTATAGACAGACAGGAGTAGCCTCAAGTTCACAAGCCCTGGTCCTCATGGGGGACTTCAGCCACCCTGATATCTGTTGGAGGGACAACACAGCAAAGCACCAGAAATCTAGAAGGTTCCTGGAACGTGTTGATGATAACTTCCTTCTCCAAGTGACAGAGGAGCCAACGAGGAGAGGTGCTATGCTGGACCTTGTTCTCACCAACAAGGAGGGGCTGGTGGGGAACGTGAAGCTCAAGGGCAGCCTTGGCTGCAGTGACCACAAGATGGTGCAGTTCAAGATCCTTAGGGCAGCCAGGAGGGTGCACAGCAAGCACAGCATCCTGGACTTCAAGAGAGCAGACTTTGGCCTCTTCAGGGACCTGCTTGGTAGAGTACCACGGGATAAAGCCCTAGAGGGAACAGGAGCCCAAGAAAGCTGGTGAATATTCGAGGATCACCTCCTCCAAGCTCAGGAGCGATGCATCCCAACAAAGAGGAAGGCAGACAAGAATGCCAGGAGGCCTGCATGGATGAACAAGGAGCTCCTGGACAAACTCAAAAAGGAAGCCTACAGAGGGTGGAAGCAAGGACAGGCAGCCTGGGAGGAATACAGAGATACAGTCCGAGCAGCCAGGGATCAGGTTAGGAAAGCTAAAGCACTGGTAGAATTAAGTCTGGCCAGGGCCATCAAGGGCAACAAGAAAAGCTTCTATAGGTATGCGAGTAATAAAAGGAAGATTAGAGAAAATGCGGGCCCTCTCCAGAAGGAAACAGGAGACCTGGTTACCAGGGATATGGAGAAAGCAGAGCTACTCAATGACTTTTTTGCCTCAGTCTTCACTTGCAAGGACTCAAGCCACACCACCCAAGTCAGCAAAGGCAGGGACTCGGAGAATGAAGAACCACCCACAGTAGGGGTAGATGAGGTTTTAGACCATCTAAGGAACCATGCACAAGTCCATGGGACCTGATGAGATGCATCTGCAGGTCCTGGGGGAACTGGCAGATGAAGTTGCTAAGCTACTATCCATCATAATTGAGAAGTCGTGGCAGTCTGGTGGAGTTCCCACTGACTGGAAAAAGGGAAACGTAACCATTTTCAAAAAAGGGGAAAAAAAGAAGACCCAGGGAACTACAGGCCAGTCAGCCTCACCTCTGTGCTCAGCAAGATCATGGAGCAGATCCTCCTGAAGGCTCTGCTAAGGCACATGGAAAACATGGAGGCGATTTGCAACAGCCAACATGGCTTCACTAAGGGCAAATTGTGCCTGACCAATTTGGTAGCTTACTATGACAGGGTTATAGTGTTGGTGGATAAGGGAAGAGCAACTCATGTAATCTACCTGGAATTGTGCAAAGCATTTGACACTGTCCTGCACGACATCCTGATCTCTAAATTGGAGACATAGACTTGACGGATAGACCACTCGGTGGATAAGGAACTGGCTGGATGGTCACACTCAAACAGTAGCAATCAATGGCTCAAGGTCCAAGTGGAGACCAGTGATGAGTTGCATCCCTCAAGGGTCGGTATTGAGACCGGTGCTGTTTAACATCTTTGTCGGAGACATGGACAGTGGAATTGAGTGCACCCTCAGCAAGTTTGCAGATGACACAAAGCTGTGTGGTGTGGTCAACATGCTGGAGGGAAGGGATGCCATCCAGAGGGACCTTGACAGGCTTGAGAGATGGGCCCGTGCCAACCTCATGAGTTCAACAAGGCCAAGTGCAAGGTTCTGCACATGGGTCAGGGCAATCCCAAGCACAATTACAGGCTGGGTGGAGCATGGACTGAGAGCAGCTCTGAGGAGAAGGACTTGGGGGTGTTGGTTGATGAGAAGCTCAACATGAGCCAGCAATGTGCACATGTAGCCCAGAAAGCCAACCATATCCTGGGCTGCATCAAAAGAAGCGTGGCCAGCAGGTCAAGGGAGATGATTCTCCCCCTCTACTCCACTCTCGTGAGACCCCACCTGGAGTACTGCATCCAATTCTCAAGCCCCCAACACAAGAAGGATATGGAGCTGTTGGAGCAAGGCCAGAGAAGAGCCACAAAGATGATCGGAGAGCTGGAGCACCTCTCCTATGAAGACAGGCTGAGAGAGCTGAGGTTGTTCAGCCTGGAGAAGAGGAGGCTCCAGGGAGACCTTATAGCAGCCTTTCAGTACCTGAAGGGGGCCTACAAGCAAGCTGGGGAGGGACTTTTTACAAGGGCATGTAGTGATAGGATGAGGGGTAATGGTTTTAAACTGGAAGAGGGTAGATCTAGGTTAGACCTTAGGAAGAAATTCTTTAGCGTGAGGGTGGTGAGACACAGGAACAAGTTGCCCGGTGAAGTTGTGGATCCCCCATCATTGCAAGTCTTCAAGGCAAGGCTGGATGGGGCTTTGAGCAACCTGGTCTAGTGGAAGGTGTCCCTGTCTATGGCAGGGAGGCTGGAACGAGTTGATCTTTAAGGTCCCTTCCAACTCAAACCATTCTATGATTACTAGGGAGATCATGATCCCAACTGGATTTAGCAACATGTTGTGTATAGTCACGATTCATCACCATGAAGTGCAAAGTTATTCCACAATTTCACTATAGTCTGATAGAAGCCAAATGTTTCCACATCTCTGGGAAGATTTAATAGGACATTTAGAATGGGATCTATTCCAAGACTGCAATTACAAGCACCAACATGTTATCACATCTTTTTCCAGAAAGACTCCTGAGGATAAAGGAGTTCTACATGACTATGGAGATCAACCAATCAGGAAACTGACTATAGAAATCAGCTTCCTATTTCTTTCAAGCTAAATAAAATACATTAAAAAAGGAAAAAAAATGGAATAAAACAGTCAATACCTTAAGACCTTACCTTCAGACTTCAACTTTGTAAGAACAAAAATCAGGTAGCTGTTGAAATCTGGATACTGATTGAGTTGTTCTAGTTTCTGAAGAGAGAAACTGTTAAGGATATTTGAATCTTCACACACAGCATGGATACTATAATTATTATGTACTACTGTGTAATTTCAAACAGCTGTGACTATAAGCTCACAACATACAGAGTATGAACAATCTGAAAACAGTTTCTGTAATTTTCATATAGAAGCTGTAGCTTTTAGTTATGTTGAAATCTGAAAAAAAAAAAAGAATCTAGGGACAGACAGAAATTGATAGATCCTTTAAAATATTTTTAAAGCCAAAAACAACAAAAATCACACAAAAAAAACCCCACCCCAATAAACCCCCAAACCCCCCACGTTCCTCTGTACAGTTTTATATTTCAATATTTACACTTAAAAGCCAGCCAAACCTAAGGAATCCACTGAGACACAATCCTGTAATGTCATTTTTTTTATCCACAATAAATAAAATCATTCCAGCATTGAAATACACCAGTTATTGTGATTTTTTATAAGCTACTCACTTTAATATTAGTCATATACTTTTTTATGATGCTAACCAGTCACAGCCTGAGCTTTCAACAGTGAGAATCTGTTTAATTATAAATGCCCAGATATTTGTACCAAGAAGCTCATGCTTATCCATGGTCTCTAAAAAAAAAAAAAACAAAACAAACAATCCTTCTGTACACAAACTCATTTTCTAGAGTGACACCTCTCTGAATAAGTATCTTACTAGCAATACCAGCCTCTTCACTATGTCCTTGGGGAAACTGCAGGAAGAACGATTATGTTTCTGAACAGCTAGAAGGTACATATTTGTCTTTCTGAAATTTTTCATTACTTCTGCCTCAAATTTCTATGTATTCTGCCACTGCTTGGCTAGAACAGTGATCTGGCATTCTCCTTGTATCCTATTCCTAATGCATGAACGCAGCATGGGCAACAAACAGGAGTTGGAATCTACCATGTGTCGCGGACCGAGATAGGTAAAGCCGCGACCCACACCCCCACCTCGGGGGGGAATCGAGGGCTGAAGACCGCTCCCCGTCACACTCACAAACAACGCTTAGGAATCAATAGATTTATTAAAGGCACTGAGGGTTTGGCAAGTCCGATATCACCTAACACACAGGGTCTATCTCTATATCTATATCCACACCTATATATCCATATACCAACAGCTATACAACACTACATCTATATACCAATAACAACACACACACAGAAAACAAGAGAGAGCCTCTCCCCTTCCCCCCTGTTCCCGTTCCCGGATAGGGATAAGAGGGAAAGCCTGGAAAGAGCCTTTGGGAAATAGAAGAATATGGGAAAAGAGAAGTGAGTGTCTGGTATGTGTGAATATTATGTAGGAATGTTTGTAGGAATGTTAGTAAGATGTTCGCAATTCTCACCACCGGGGTACGGCCGAAGCCAATCACTGGTCGGGATCCACGTCCTGTCCCTTGAGACTCTGGGCAAACGGTCCGTTCGGTACGCCCACATGCCGACAACCACAGGGAGCAGCGCCGTAACTTCACGGCAGCCTCCGCAGCGGTACGCTCACTGCGGCGGCTATATCCGTATAGTATTCACAGAGCACGCGCCTTCTTGCTCCTCCCTTTTTTTTCCGGTTCCGGCCCCGCCGTGCCTCCTGGGAGCTGTAGTCTGTGGTCCTGTGCGCATGCGCCTGGTACCTCTGTCCTCTCCCCACGAGTGCCGGGGGGGCGCATCGCCAGGAATGGTCAGTGAATGTCGCTGGATTAAAGGCCATTATAGAGTCCCTCGATTCCCTTTGTGTAGGGCAGTGAGTCGCAGTTTTCCTATCTCGGTTTGCGACATTAGGTTTGATGGGTGGACTGTTCAGTGGATAAGGAATTGGCTGGATGGTCGCATCCAGAGGATAGTGGTCAATGGCTTGGTGTCCAGATGGAGAACAGTGACAAGTGGCGTCTCTCAGGGGTCCATACTGGGACCAGTGTTGTTAAATATCTTCATTAATGATATTGACAGTGGCATTGAGAGCACCCTCAGCAAGTTTGCTGATGACACCAAGCTGGGCGGTGCAGTCAATACGCCAGAGGGACAAGATGCCATCCAGAGGGACCTGGACAAGCTGGAGAAGTGGGCCCAAGTGAACCTCATGAGGTTCAACAAGGCCAAGTGCAGGGTTCTGCACCTGGGCTGGGGCAACCAGAAACATCAATACAGGCTGGGGGAAGACATGCTAGAAAGCAGCCCTGTGGAAAAAGACCTGGGGGTACTAGTGGATTCAAAGCTGGACATGAGCCACCAACGTGCAACTGCAGCCCAGAGGGCCAACCGCATCCTGGGCTGTATCAAAAGAAGTGTGGCCAGCAGATCAAGAGAGGTGATTCTGCCCCTCTACTCTGCCCTGGTGAGACCTCACCTGGAATACTGTGTCCAGCTCTGGAGCCCCCATCACAAGAAAGATGTGGACCTGCTGGAGTGTGTCCAGAGGAGGGCCACGAAAATCATCCAAGGGCTGGAGCAGCTCTCTTATGAAGAAAGGCTGAGGGAGTTAGGGTTGTTCAGCCTGAAGAAGAGAAGGCTCCGGGGGGACCTCATAGCAGCCTTCCAGTACCTGAAGGGGGCCTACACAAAGGCTGGGGAGGGGCTTTTTACAAGAGCACATAATGATAGGACAAGGGCGATGATTTTAAACTGCAGGAGGAGAGATTTAGGTTAGAGATCAGAAGGAAATTCTTTAGTGTGAGGGTAGTGAGACACTGGAACAGGTTTCCCAGAGAAGTCGTGGAGGCTCTATCCCTGGGGGCATTCAAGCCCCAGTTGGATGGGGCTCTGAGCAACCTGGTCTAGTGGGAGGTGTCCCTGCTCATGCAGGGGAGTTGGAACTCTATGATCTTTAAGGTCCCTTCCAACTCTAACCATTCTATGATTCTATTCTCAAACCCTGGTACTAATTAGCATTATGCTCAACAATATTTTAGGTCATAAGCATGCAGTGTAATCTTTAAGGTACTAAACCTAGTAGATATCATCAGTATGGGAAACAAGACATTTAACAAAAATATGATTTTTAGAAGAAGTAAGATTATTTGCTTCAGAGCCATTTACTTTACTTGCTGTATAGCTACATCTCCAAATATTCAAAATCGCAAAACCTTAGTCATATATATCTATAATCAACAGCCAGTGTCTCAATCACAACTTAAGAAACTTCATTTTTAGATATTAAGGCTGCTTGTATCAAGTAGTAACTTTGCTAGAGGAACCTGCCCTCTTGCCACTTACAGAGTAAAGTCTACTTATCACAGCCACAAGCTTCTTTGCTATGAAACACACAAGATGAAACGTAAACAGAGGGATGGTCACATCAAGCAAAAAAAAAAAAACAACCCAAACAACACAGAACATTCTACATAGACCCTAGAAATGAAGAAACACACATCCAAAGATTGTTGTCAAAGGTGCCATGCCAAAGAGCTCTTTCAGGAACAGCCAAGAAGTAGGGTAGCACGTGTCCAAATTTTTTTCTTCTTCTAGCTTCAGAAACAATCATTAAAACAGTCTGTCAAACATTACTAACAACTGTGAATTTCAATGGCTCAAATAAGAAGCAGCAGCAGCAAGCAGAAAGAACTTAAAGAGCAGTATTAAATAGAAAATTAATTCAAAAACACCAAATCAATCTAGGAATTAAATAATAGCTTATAAGCCATATTTTGTTATCAGTTTCTTCACCCAGTTTTCCTTTTTTACTCCAAGAAACATCTATATCTTCATTTAAAAAATGTTTGAAAGCCTCACCAATTCATAAAATTGTTAACAAAGAGTTTTGGCTAACCTATGCTAATCACGTTATTACATTTGAGTTCTAAACACCTAAACATGCCAAAACTCTGTCAAGAAGAGCATGAGAGAGTCGACACACTGATAACCTTATTTTAAAAATTATAGACTGAAAATACTTTAAATTTGAAACCATTAATCACCATCCTGCTTGCACATGCTGCTAAGTAGCGTTCCACAATACAATAGCCATCGCAAATTTTTGTGGAAGCAGTCTCAAAAGATAAAAAGATAACTTAATGTCCTATAATTTAAAAAAAAAAGGGTATTTGAAGCAGAGCTATAAAATGTAAAGCTACACCATAAACACTGTTGCAATAAACACTTTTCTATTTGAAAAAAGAAAAAGCACCTGTTTGTTTGGGGCATTATCAGAACACTTAAGCCACCTCTGTATAGTATTTTTCAAAGGAAGCAATAGCATCTTAAGAATCTGAAACATAGTTGCAACAACAAGATGAAAACTACCTTCACCTTTGTCCTGGCTTGAGCCAGGATTAAGCTAATTTTCTTTTTACTGATTTTTTTTTTTCCTTCAGTAAGCTCTCTTTTAACTATTAGCAAGTGTTCCAGCTAGTGGACTGATAACACTGGAATGTTTATGTTACTGCTGGGACGCCAAGGTCGCTTCTTAGCTCTGCCGCTACAGAGGCTACCGGGGCAGGAGAACTGTATCTGTGACTCCCCCGTAGGGGAGCTGGACTAGACAGACAGCAGAATTGACCAAAGGTATTCCATTCCATATATCTACGTAAGCTCTGAGGAATGTTAGAGATCACAGAAGACAACTTCCTTCCTGCTTCTTCTTTCCTTCTCTTCTGTCCATAGCCAGCATCCGGGGAGGACTCCATCCATCCATCACTGTCGACCCCTAAGCTCAGCCCTAACCCTCATAACTCTCCCCACAGCCCTATCTGCTCTGCTGTTATCTCAGACAGTGGTCCGAGAGTTTTCGGGACTGCTCACAGCTAAGGAGAGTGCCGGGAGAGTTGCTGGGGGTGGGGGGAGGCAAGAGCCTTTTGCACATTCCTAAACATACTTGTATATAATTGTACATCTAATTAAAGCTGTCTAATTTAGTTTTCAATCCAGCTAAGTCTCTCCTTCCCTACCTGGGTGGGAGGGGGAGGGGATCAAGAGCATTGTTGTCTCTGGTTTATTTTTTGATAAGAACAGAAGTCTTCTAAACTTTGACTATCTGTTAGGTAAGCCTAGAAGTCAAGCAAATTTGACTTCAAGCTAAACTCCTAACATAACATATATATATATTCTTACCTACATAAATGAGTTCTGTTGCTTTCTGTAAAGACCTTCAAGCAAATGCCTTAAAAAGCAATCAAGATGCTAAACTCGTATCCTTCATAGGAGGATATCCTTTCAGGATTTCTAGATATTTTAAAACACTTTTATAGTTAGCTCAAAGAGTAGGAGATAGTAGATGAGAGCTTTACTTTTCAAGACTTGTGATTCTATTAGTCTTAATGTAAAATTTTCCTCTCTCAATCTTTGTTCCTTAAAACCTTGCTATTTCATCACTTCTATGATCAAGAGACTGGAGGGGGCGACTACGACAACACCCAAACAACAAACCAACAATCCACAACACTAACATTAAATGTACTCCAAAGCTGCACAACAAGCCACATACGGAAGATTTCCACCTTCTCGTGAAATGTGAAGAGTGTAACGAGCAGTATTTCAGGCTCAGGATTCTAGGCAAACAGAAACATAATCACATCGTAGCAAAAAATAGTGTCAGAGCCAACAGGCCAACGAGTATGGAGGCAGCAGCTCCATCAGGAACACTCCTCTTACCAGCTACGGCTTTCGCCCTGAATCCCAACGCCGGATTAGTTTAGGAAGCCTCTGCTCACCCCCACTTTGGCACAGGGGCGACGGGTACCCCACGCCGCACCGCCCCGCCAACTCGACCCAGCGGGTAACTGCCTCCCCCCACTCCCCAGCCATTCCCGCCGCGGCTGAGGGTTGGGCGCTGGCAGCGGCCCAGAGTGGGGCAACCTGGGAAAGCAGCAGATACGGAAGAAGCCACACCAGAACCAGGGCCTTAAAAAGATAAAACTGAACCTTGGCTCCGGGCTTGCAACAGATGCCCAGACTCTCAGCGAGGAAAGGTGGCCCCGCGGCCCATAGGCCGCCTCTGCGATTCAAATGCAGCGCCACGGCCCCCAGCTCCGGCGGAGGCTCAGCCCACAGCGCTCGCTGTGGCGGCTCCCCGGGCAGGCCCGGCTGCCACCGCCTGCCGCAGCGCCGGCCTGTGCCCACGCTGTCCCCACCCAGCGCCCCCGGCCTCCTCAGTGTCCGCTCAGGCCGCTGCGACCCTGCTCTACCTGCCCGCCCCACCCGCCCACCCTCACGGCGTAGGCCTCGCTCGACCAAGGATACTTGTTGCACGGCTCTCTGCGTGGTGGTGTCTGGGGACTGGGACTCCTTGAGCAACTGCAGAATCTGCTGAAGCCCCTGTTCGTCGGGCTTCCACTCATACTCCATCTTGGCTTGCTGAAAAACAAACAAGCAGCCGCGGTTAGCGGCGCAGCAGGCCCCAGGTGGGGGGCAGGGAGGGAGGGAGCGAGCGAGCGAGCAAGCAAGCCAGCCAGCCGCGCGGCCCCCAGTCCGCTCTCACCCGTGCACCCCACTGAACCCGGCCCCGGAGAGGGACAACACTGACCTGCTCCACCCGCCGCCCACTGTACACCGGACTGAGTCACGGCGAATTTGCAATCGGGCCTTAAGAGCCGCCTCGCGTCCTCCTGGGTCCTAGCGCCGGGCACGCCTCCGCCCGCTCGCGCCGCTTCGGGCCCGCCGGCGCCGCCGTCAGCCTTTTCCTAGTGCGTCCCACCCAGTCAGGATCCTGGGGGCGACAAAATACGAGCCCCTCAATCCCGGGCGGCGGAAAAATGGAGCGCCTCCTACACAGCCCCTCCCCACCACCACCCGAAAACAAAGAGAAAGCTCCAGCAGCCCAGACAGCCGAGGGGCGAAGCGGAGCCCCAGCCCGGCCTCCTCGGACAGCTGCGGCCACGCACCCGCAGCGCCTGGCAGCGAGCTAAGAGGCTGCTGCCCACAGAGGAGAAGCGGGAATGGGGATGCGAATGCAGACGCAGGAGTTGGGAACATGGTACCTGCTTTGCCGTCTGCTTTACTTCTACGTGATTTGGTTTAATGCTGGGTGGATTTCGTAAGTTCTCAGTTTCACGTGTAAAGAGGGAATAGAATCAACTATACAAGAAGGAGGGAAAGAAACTCAAAATAAACTACTTTGAATACCTGGTGTATCTTAGTCTCAAAATATCTCAGAGGAAATCTCAGAACAAAATTAGCAATTTTTCTGTGTATAGAATAGAATAGACTATTTCAGTTGGAAAGGAACTACAGTGATCATCTAGTCCAACTGCATGACCACTTCAGGGCTGAGCAAAAGTTAAAGCATATTGTTAAGGGTATTGTCCAAATGGCTCTTAAACATTGACAGACTTGAGGCATCAACCACCTCTCTAGGAAGCCTGTTCCAGTGTTTGACCACCCTCTCATTAAAGAAATGCTTCCTAATGTCCAGTCTAAACCTCCCCTGATGCAGCTTTGAACCATTCCCAGGCATCCTGTCCCTGGATCCCAGGGAGAAGGGATCAGCACCTCCCTCTCCACTTTCCCTCCTCAGGAAGCTGTAGAGAGCAATGAGGTTGCCCCTCAGCCTCCTTTTCTCCAAACTAGACAAACCCAGAGTCCTCAGCCGCTCCTCGCAGGACATGCCTTCCAGCCCTGTCACCAGCTTTGTTGCCCTCCTCTGGATGCATTCAAGGACCTTCACGCCCTTCTTAAACTGTGGGGCCCAGAACTGCACACAATACTCAAGGTGAGGCTGCACCAGTGCTGAATACAGCAAGATTATAACCTATTTTGACGAGCTGATCATGCTGTGTTTGATGCCCTCCCAGGATGCAGTTTGTCCTCTTGGCTACCAGGGCACACTGCTGACTCCTATTGAACCTGCTGTTGACCAGCACCCTCAGATCCCTTTCTGCAGGGCTGCTCTTCAGCCACTTCTCTCCCAAAATGTACTTGTTCCCAGCGTTACTCCATGGCAGGTACAGAATCTAGCATTTATTCTTTTTACATTTCATGCCATAAATTATTACCTCTTGCGGGGACAGCTCGGACTAACGCACCACGACCAATGTGATCAAGCGAAAGCCATTTATTATTAAAGATCCGGATCTTATTCTGTTATCGGCTCAGAATGGTCAGACAGGTTCATGCAACACATACCCTCAAAAGCCTCACATCCATGTCCTTGTGCCAATAGTAAAAGTAAAAAAAAATAAAAAATCAATAGCTGTTCTATTTCGTAGCATGGCATATTACTAGGAAAGGAACCTAAGAGATCCATCTCCTGTGGGTCAAAGTCAGTTACATTTAACGCTGCAATCATAGAAGCTACTCGTGAAACACTTGTCACCTTATCTAAAAGCTTCTTTCGTTTTGCTTGTTTAATTTTTTTCCTCTTTTTTTTTCTTTTCTTTTCCTTTTTTTTTTTTCTTTGTTATCCGTAACGTACCTAGCAAAGGAAGCAAAAGTACTCAAAAGGAGCCCCACCAAGCAAGTTCAAATAGGGTCCCCTGCTTTCATTACGGAGAAACAAAAGGAGTTCTGCTGGAAAAAGAAAAAAAAAAAAAAACAACCTGCAGCGGCGGCCAGACGCCGTCAGCACTCGAGAGGGCAAAAGACTGCGGGGGGGGCAGAAGGCGGGGGGGGAGGCGCCGTTCTGCAAGGAAAGGACCGCCGGTCCCGTTCTCAGGCTGGGCTACGGGACTGCCCATCGGCTGACATTTACTATTTCTTTACTGACCGTCCCCCCCCCCCGGTTGGACATTCCTTTTTAATTTGATCCACTTTTCCACAACCAAAACACTTCAAACCCACTCTGCCTCCCGTAAGCTGCTGAGCAAGGGCCTCAGCCAGCATACATACCTTAAGTGACTCTGAGCTCACATTCTGACACACCATTAACAGCTCAGCAATCGAGTTAGCAGGGTGCCTAATCAGGGTAATTGCCTCCTGGCAGGCTACATTTACATTTCCAAAAGCCAGCTCAAAACACACACACACCGCAATCTCATCGTCTACCTGCCTTGAAATAGCTGTCTGAAGCCAATTTATGAAAAAAAACATAGGCCTCCTGTCCTGCATATACACTATCTAACAGAGCTTGTGTAAACGATGCTTGCAACCCATACGTTAAAGCAGATTGAGTACAACCTTTGTCTACCAAAATTACCATACACACAGAAATCAAAACCGACTCAAGCAACTCTCCCTCCCCCCAGGCAGCAGCGTACACCTCCCCCCACCTCCTTCTCGGATCGTACGTATGTTTCCCGTGTCCCACCACCCGCGCGATACATTCACTCCCTGACTCCCCCCAGTCACTAGCAACGCTGGGCAAAGGTGGATACAAATCTTCAGGTTCTCTTCCTTCCGGTGAGGTTGCGTTGCCGACCTTCTTCCGTGGCCCTGGTCGGTGCAGTTCCGGACCACAGGGGCAGTGATTGGTGCAGCTCTGGCAAATGGGCGGACACTCCTTCAATATCATTTGTCGGATCTTATCTAGCAGCACATTGCCTGTGTCTTGCGGCTCTGATGTTCGCGTCGGCTCCTCGGTGCCGGCCTGCTCAAATTCCGCTTTCGATTTTACCGTGCCATCAGCTCCGGCATCGCCACGCCCAACTTCCGCTCTCTTTTTTACTGCGCCATTAACTCTCGCTACGACTCCATTATCGCTTCCCTTAGTTGTTTGGGATACTTCGGACACTGATTTAGGCGCAGCCAACACTGCATGCTCAGGCATTTTCGGTAAAGGCGGCGCGGAAGGAATAGGAATGGAAATTCGGGTAGAATAGGTAGAAGCGGCACTATCAGGCGGCGGCGGCAAGGCAGCGGAGGAGTTAGCAATGCTGCTAGCGTGATTGGAGACACTGGGAGTCAGAGCGGCAAACGCAGACGCAACCATTTCACGTTCCGCTTTCATTAAGCTCAGAGTCTCTTTTAGCAGCCTCCAAAGGGTGGAATATTTACTTGCTTCCTTGGCTGCTGTTCCCCCACCACCAATATCGTCCCATAGTTCTTTTCCTATGACTTCCCAGACAGAGAGTTCAAACGCTCCATTTATTTCAGGGATCAGTCCTTTGTTCCAGATCCACTTCATCATCCCCTTTAAACGCGGGGGAAGCATATTTAATTCCTCTCATAGAGAGCGTATGTTGGAGGAGATTTAGGACAGCCTCTTGCTTTTCGTCCAACCCCATCTTCCTCCCCGACTGCTCACCTGATCAGGGCGAGTTTCCGTAGTTCTGGGTGCGCACCCCCCTTCCGATCCCGGCTGCTCCTCTTGGCTAGCCGCTTCCTCTTCCTGTCAAAGCGACAAGGCATCTTGCTGAGACAGCAAGGAATTTCTTCTTGCCTTGCTGGCAAGACTTCTTGCCGGGGCAGCAAGGAATAATTTCGGCCTGCTTTCCCGCCCCCTTATAGTCCTACTTTCAACTGCCTTACTGCAGTAATGGAGGAAACTGAGGGTCCCTGTTCGGGTGCCATTTGTTGCGGCGAGAGCTCGGACTAACGCACCACGACCAATGTGATCAAGCGAAAGCCGTTTATTATTAAAAATGGTGGCAATTTATACCCTTCTGATTCCAGATGGTCCACCCCAGTCTTGTCTTTTGCTTTCCATGTCACGATGACCCAGGGCTTCTGCTTCCCAGACGGTGCCTCTCAGTTCTTGCTACAACATTCTTTTCTCACTACTTCATGAGATAACAACCGTGGGATCTCTAGTTGTAGGACACCTGCTGTTTACTGGTCTCACGGTTTGCTTCAGGATGCCTGACAATTTAATTCAGGCATATTAATTTTCCATAAATCCCATATTAATTTTCCATAAATCCCCACAATTACCCAATGCTTTTCTAGATATAAATACATATACATTATATACATATTATATATATTGCTATTTTATATATATTATACACATACTACTGGGCAAAATAAGAATATACACTGCTTAAAACTGGTCTAAAAAATGAAAATGAAAAACGGTAATTCCTTAGCTTTTTACAATCTTATTTTTAGGCATTGTGTTTGTAGTCATCCTGCTTACATTCTCCTTTAACTGAAAATCAGAGTTGTGGTGGAGTTAAATCCAGTTGGTGGCCAGTCACAAGTGTTGTTCCCCGGGGCTCAATACTGGGGCCAGTTCTATTTAATATCTTTGCCAATGATCTGGACAACGGGATTATGTGCACCCTCAGGAAGTTTGCAGATGACACCAAGTTGAGTGGGAGTGTTGATCTGTCTGAGGGTAGAAAGGCTCTACAGAGGGACCTGGACAGGCTGGATCAATGGGCCGAAGCCAATTGTATGAGATTGAACAAGGCTAAGTGTTGGGTCCTGCACTTGGGTCACAACAACCTCATGCAACACTATAGGCTTGGGGAAGAGTGCCTGGAAAGCTGCTCAATGGAAAAGGACCTAGGGATGTGTCCAGATTTTACTGGGACATAATTATAAAATCCTTTTTCTGTTCAGAGAAACTGTAGGTTTGAGAGGCTGCAGAGTCCAAGTCTGTGAGAACAAAAGACACAAGATGCATTTTTTTCATTTATACCCAAGTCTGGTATGCAGGTTTCCATAGTGACCAAGGTCAAGCTATTTTTGAACTATGGAAGTGCAGTGGGGTAGGAGGGGTGAAGCCCAGGGCAGCTGACCCAAGATGGCCAACCAAAGTATTCCATTCTGTAAATCATAGAAAAATAGAATGGTTTGAGTTGGAAGGAACCTTAAAGATCATCTACTTCCAACCTCCCACTAGATCAGGTTGCTCAGGGCCCCATCTAACCTGCCCTTGAATGCATCCAGGGATGGGACTTCCACAACTTCCCTGGGCAACCTGATCCTGTGTCTCACCACCCTCACCTTCTCCTAATGTCTAACCTAAATCTCCCCTCTTCCAGTTTTGATCCATTACCTCTTGTCCTCTCACTACAAGCCCTTGTAACAAGTCCCTCCCCAGCTTTATTGTAGGCCCCCTTCAGGCACTGGAAGACCGTGATAAGGTCTCCCCAGAGCCTTCTCTTCTCTGGGCTGAACAGCCCCAACTCTCTCAGCCTGTCCTCATAGGAGAGGTGCTCCAGCCCTCAGATCATATTTGTGGCCCTTCTCTGGCCTTTCTCCATGAGCTCCATGTCCTTCTTATGTTGGGGGCTCCAGAACTGGACACAATACTCCAGGTGGGGTTTCACGAGAGCCAAGTAAAGGGAGAGAATCACCTCCCTTAACCTACTGGCTATGCTTCTTTTGATGCAGCCCAGGATACGGTTGGCTTTCCGGGCTGCAAGTGCACACTGATGGCTCATGTTGAGCTTCTCGTCAACCATCACCCCCAAGTCCTTCTCCTCAAGGCTGTTTTCAATCCATTCTCCACCCAGCCTGTAATTGTGCTTGGGATTGCCCTGACCCAGGTGCAGAACCTTGTATTTGGCCTTGTTGAACTTCATGAGGTTTTCTTGGGCCCACCTCTCAAGCCTGTCAAGGTCCCTCTGGATGACATCCATTCCCTCCAGCATGTCGACCACACCACACAGCTTGGTGTCGTCAGCAAACTTGCTGAGGGTGCACTCAATCCCACTGTCCATGTCTCTGACAAAGATGTTAAATAGCATCCTTCAGATGGTCACGAACCTGCTCTACTCCTACAGTGGGGAGATCTTCCTTTTCACAGTCCATGCCTTCACCTTCTCTAACTTGGGTGGTGTGACGAGAGCCTTTGCCGGTGAAGA
This sequence comes from Hemiprocne comata, assembly GCA_020745705.1. NCBI lineage: Eukaryota > Metazoa > Chordata > Aves > Apodiformes > Apodidae > Hemiprocne > Hemiprocne comata. The sequence goes on along the minus strand of CM036615.1, from coordinate 10,345,755 downwards.
CTGAGGCAAAGTAGTCATTGAGTACCTCAGCCTTCTCTATGTCCTGCATGGCCAGGTCTCCAGTTTCCTTCTGAAGCAGGCCCACATTTTCCCTCATCTTCCTCTTATTGCTGACATACCTGTAGAAACCTTTCTTGTTATCCTTAACATCCCTGGCCAGGTCCAACTCTATGTGCTTTGGCCTTCCTTACCCTTGCTTCTCTGACAATTTGTCTGTACTCCCCCCGAGATACCTGTTGGGATTTATGGGTGGTGGGACACGGGAAACATACGTACGATCCGAGAAGGAGGTGGGGGGAGGTGTACGCTGCTGCCTGGGGGGAGGGAGAGTTGCTTGAGTCGGTTTTGATTTCTGTGTGTATGGTAATTTTGGTAGACAAAGGTTGTACTCAATCTGCTTTAACGTATGGGTTGCAAGCATCGTTTACACAAGCTCTGTTAGATAGTGTATATGCAGGACAGGAGGCCTATGTTTTTTTTCATAAATTGGCTTCAGACGGCTATTTCAAGGCAGGTAGAGAATGTGCATTGTGTGTTTTTTCAGCTGGCTTTTGGAAGTGTAAATGTAGTTTGCCAGCAGGACGTCATTCAGCTGGGTTTTGGAAATTCAAATGCAAATTGCCAGGAGGCGATCACCCCAATTAGGCGCTCTGCTACCTCGATTGCTGAGCTGTTAAAGGTGTCAGAACGTGAGCTCAGAGTCTCTTAAGGTATCTATGCTGGCTGAGGCCCTTGCTCAGCAGCTTACGGTAGGCAGAGTGGGTTTGAAGTGTTTTGATTGTGGAAAAGTGGATCAAATTAAAAAGGAATGTCCGACCGGGGGGGCGGTCAAAAAAGCTTAGTAAATGTCAGCCGATATGGATATGCAGCCCCGCACCCCCAGCCTGGAAAAGGGAGCGGCGGCTGCGGAGCACCGCCCACCCCCCCCCCCCCTTTTTTGATTTGTCGCGAGCCGGAGGCTACAGAGAAGCGCCTTCCCCCCCGGCTCGCCCCCGGCCCCGCCGCATTCTTCTAACCTCTCGAGCGCTGATGGCGTCTGGCCGCTGCTGCGGTTTGTTTTTGTTTGGGTGTTGTTTTTTTTTTTCCTTTTCCAGCAGAACTCCTTTTGTTTCTTAGTAACGACGACAGGGGTCCCTTTTCGAATTTGTTTGGTGGGGCTTCCTTTGAGTACTTTTACTTCCTTTGCTAGGTATGTTAAGGTTAAAACTGAAAAGTCATAAAAAAAAGAGAAAAAAAAAAGAAAAAGAAAAAAAAAGAAGAAATGAACGAAACGAAATAAGCTTTTAGATGAGGTAACAAGTGTTTAACGAGTAGCTTATATGATTGCAGCTTTGAATGTCACTGACTTTGAACCACAGGAGATGGATCTGTTAGGTTCCTTTCCTAGTAATATGCCATGCTACAGAGTAGAACAGCTGTTGGTTTTTTTTATTTTTACTATTAGCACAAGGACATGGATGTGAGGCTTTTGAGAGTGTGTGTTGCTTGAACGTGTCTGACCATTCTGAGCCGATAACAGAAGAAGACCCGGGATCTTTAACATCTCACAAAGCAATTAACTCACTCGAGTGTAGGCCTTGATGGATGGCTGGCAGATTGAGGTATTACTGAATGGTTGAAAGATCTTGTGGTATATGAACAATAGTACTAGTAGTACTATTGGTTGTGCTATTGTTGCATTATGTTGTTTGAAAATGCTTAACCACATGATAAAGAAAGCTGTAAAGGAGATATGGGTAGTTCACAGGAGAAAAAAAAAAAGAAAAAAAAAAGGCGGAGAAAGGGAATTGTAAATTGTAGAATGTTTTTTGGAGGAACACGGTCACGAGTATTTGGCTATGAAATAGAAATAATGCAGGTGAATGGACATTGATGAAGAGAGTGAGACAGCTTGTGGCACATGTTGGCCCCATGTGTCACAACCTTGTCCCACTGTGAATGTGTATCCTGGGCAGGATGGCTTGTGGCACATGTTGGCCCCATGTGTCGGAACCTCGTCCTCCTTATAAAAGGTGTGTGGACCGAGTTTCTCTCAAGCACCGTAGTTTGTAATAGCAAGAGTTTAATGCACCTTTTATTTTGTATTGTGTGGTATTGACTAACCTGTTGCATTGATATAACCTGTGTGTGTTTTGCCATAGTAGCAGTTTATTACTGGATAAAGAAGGTGAAAGGACCGTGGCTGGCAAAGCATCTCCTTCCATCATCAAGGGCAAGACTGGGTTGGTCTCTGTGTTTGCCACCAAGAAGAACCTCGAGCTCCGCTGCTGGCTGCAACCCAGTAGGCGTTGAGTGGTGGAGACATATGCCATACCAGACCTTGATGGGAGGGATGGCCTGCGCTATTATAAGAGGGCCATCCAGGAGAGGAGGACAGGCCGCGAGGCCTGTGATTGACATCAATTGATACCCCAAACCCTGGGTTATGCTCACCTTATTACTAAAACAAAAAGGGGGAATTGTTGGGATTTATGGAAGATTGGCAGGCCCGAATTAAAACAACAGTATTGCAGGTGCCGTTAACTAAATCGTTAGGCACTCTGAAGCAAAACCGTGGGACTGGTAAACAAGCGGATGTCTCACAGGCTGGTACCCCACGGGACCAGCAAACAGCAGGTGTCCTATCTCACGGTTGTTATCTCATGAAGTAGTGGGAAAAGCATGTTGTAGCAAGAACTGAGAGGCACCGTCTGGGAAGCAAGACACCTTGGGTCATCCTGACACGGGCAGTAAGTGACAAGACACTTAGCCAATCATATATTAATTGTGTATGTATGTAACCAACGAGGTCTGTACTGGGGTGGAACATCTGGAGTCAGAGGGGTATAAATTGCCGCCATTTGTAACAATAAACGTCTTCAGTTATAACTCTTATAGAGTTGTGTGAAGTCCATGCGTCGCCTCCGACAATACCTGACCCTGCTTCCACTCTCTGTATACCTTGTTTTTACATTTAACTGTGTCCAGAAGCTCCTTGCTCATCCATGCAGGCCTCATGGCTCTCCTGCCTGCCTTCCTTTTTGTTGGGACACATAGCTCCTGGCATGGAGGAAGTGATCCTTGAATATGGACCAGCTTCCCTGGGCTCCTCTTCCCTCCAGGGATTTGTCCCATGGTACCCTACCAAGCAGATCCTTGAAGAGACCAAAATCTGCTCTTGAAATTGAGGGTTCCCTTCACACCTTCCTTGCTGCCCTAAGGTTTCTGAATTCAACCATGTCATGGTCGCTGCAGCCTAGTCTTACATCATCAACCAGCCCATCTCTCTTGGTTAGAATAAGGTCCAGCATAGCACCTTTTCTTGTTGGTTCCTCTACCATTTGGGGGAGGAAGGTGTCATCAGTGCACTCCAGGAACTTCCTGGATTGTTGGTTCGTGAAGCGTTACATATTTTTTCAATTTTTAAATACCACTTCCTCCAAGCCCAAGATAGGTGCATTCCTTCGAGTAAAAAATCGGGTAGAGGTGGTAAACAACCTGCATGCATAAGCAAGTGTCACAGTTTGACTCAGGATCAGCAATTAAACCAGAAACAACAAGGATCTTCTGAAGAAAGTCTCGTGGAAGAAAGAAATTTACAGTTCATGGAAGAAGGGACTTGTCACTTGGGAGAACTATAGGGATGTTGTCAGGGTATGTAGGAAGGCAACAAGAAAAGCCAAAGCCCTCTTAGAACATAAACTGGCAAAGGAAATAAAAGAGAACAAAAAGAGCTTCTTCAAATATATCAATAGTAAAAGGAGGAATAGGGAAAATGTGGGCCCACTGCTAAATGAGGTGGGAGCCCTGATAACAGGGGATGCAGAAAAGGCAGAGCTGCTGAATACCTTCTTTGATTCAGTCTGTCGCGGACCGAGATAGGTAAAGCCGCGACCTACACCCCCAACTCGGGGGATCGAGGGCTGAGGACCGCTCCCCGTCACACTCACAAACAATGCTTAGGAATCAATAGATTTATTAAAGGCACTGAGGGTTTGGCAAGTCCAATATCACCTAACACACAAGGTCTATCTCTATATCTATATTCACACCTATATATCCATATACCAACAGCTATACAACACTACATCTATATACCAATAACAACACACACACAGAAAACAAGAGAGAACCTCTCCCCTTCCCCCCTGTTCCCGTTCCCGGACAGGGATAAGAGGGAAAGCCTGGAGAGAGCCTTTGGGAAATAGAAGAATATTGGAAAAGAGAAGTGAGTGTCTGGTATGTGTGAATATTATGTAGGAATGTTTGTAGGAATGTTAGTAAGATGTTCGCAATTCTCACCACCGGGGGGTACGGCTGAAGCCAATCCCTGGTCGGGATCCACGTCCTTTCCCCTGAGACTCCAGGCAAACGGTCCGCTCGGTATGTCCACACGCCAACAACAGCAGGGAGCAGCGCCGCAACGGCACGGCCGCCTCCGCAGCGATACCCTCGCCGCGCCGGCTGGACCCGTGTGAGTTCACAGAGCGCGCGTCTTCTTGCTTCTCCCTTCTTTTTCCAGTTCCGGCCCCGCCGTGCCTCCTGGGAGCTGTAGTCTGTGGGTCTGTGCGCATGCGCCTGGTACCTCTGTCCTCTCCCCACGAGTGCCGGGGAGTGCATTACCAGGACTGGTCAGTAGATGTCGCTGGATTAAAGGCCATCATGGAGTCTGTCTCTCACAAGGGGGGAGGTACCTTGTGCATACTATGGACTTGATCACCCCATGGTTTGCACAACGCCTCCTACTATACAGCATCATGTCTCCTATACCTGTTTCCCCTTTGGGTTGTGGTCTGTAAATAAGATACTAATGGTGCACCAATATATTCATTATGGGTCTCCTATTTATCTTTCTCTTATGTATTATATATATGAGTATGTTATATATATGTGTTTATAAGTACATATGTCGTATTGCATATAGGGAATTGTTCCCTCAGAAACACGCATAAAACAATATATACGTTGATTTAGATATATAGATATGGAAATATGTGAGATTGTATATATGTTCGTTTCAAACAGGGAAAAAGGTAAGAGTTTGGACAAGAGCCTACTAGGGTACAGATGTACATACATATACAGACACAAACATACACCACACAGGAACCAAGTCGCTGTCATAAAAGCCACGGGGTGAGATGTGAGATATAGATGTAGTGTTGTATAGCTGTTGGTATATGGATATATAGGTGTGGATATAGATATAGTGTTGACCTTGTGTGTTATTTGATATCGGACTTGCCAAACCCTCAGTGCCTTTAATAAATCTATTGATTCTTAAGCGTTGTTTGTGGGTGTGACGGGGAGTGGTCTTCAGCTCTCGATCCCCTGAGGTGGGGGTGTGAGTCGCGGCTTTACCTATCTCGGTCCGCGACACCCCTCAAAACCAGTGTCGGGCTGATCAGACCCTATTCTGGCTTGGGATGTCTTCGGTTCTTTGGGTTGTTGGTTTAGCATATACACATTGCTATATACACAAGTATACAGATACACAGTTACAACCTATCTCTACAATCTGTCTTGCTTCATTCAATGTGAAGTATCCAATTTGTACTGATTTTGAGTTGTTTGTTATTCATGTCAGATGCAACCCAGGTGTTTGAATTCACAGGTGTTTGCAGGGTCATTTTGACTTTCCCAATGTTTGGCAGGTGAACCAGTACAGTTTGTCCTGGGTGTAGGGAGATTTTTTTCTTGTTGCAAGGCTTTCTTTGTTTCTCCTTTTCTTGAGTGGGAGATGTGGGAAAGAAAGCAGTTAGACGAGGACACCCGTTTACCCCCCATCTGTTATTTATGGTGGTGACTGCATATCGCAACCTTTTATCCCATTTGGAGTCCTGTGGGCGGATAAGGCTTTTGATTAACCCGTTAGTACGTTCCACTATCCCATTTGCTTGGGGATAGTATGGCATATGAAATGTCCATTGGATGCCTTCACTTCTCGCCCACTGTTGTACCAGATGTGAAGTGAAGTGAGTGCCATTATCAGACTGAATATGTGTAGGTTTAGGTAATACCCCAAATACCCTTTCCAGGAAGTGAACTGTATTTTCAGCATTTGCTTTAGAAACAGCTTCAGCACAAGTTAGACCTGATACCACTTCAACCATCACAATGATATACTGTTTGTTCCCTGATTTGCGGAAAGGACCAATGTAGTCCACCTGCCAAGTGGACCACAAGGACTTTCCCTCCCGAATATGCAGAGTGTCAGTCATCAGGGGATGCTTCCCCAACCAGATCTTACACAGGTCACATTCAGAAATGATTGTTTTACACTGTTCACGGGTAACAGGCCATCCCCTGGTTTGTGCCTCCTTATACAAATCAAAGATCCCTGAGTGACCCCTTTTACAATGAAGCCATTCAAGCAATCACTCCCACTCCTGATTTTCTTCTGCTGTTCTGATTTCCACTACATTGATTTTGGCCAGTTCATCAACGTAGTTCTTCCACCTGCTAGCATCATTTTTCAGACTGGTCTGGTGAGCAGGAATCCACCCTACATGAAAGTTAGGATTTTTCTTGGCAATTTTTAGGATCTGTTGCTATTTTTCTTTCTGCCACACTGGCACCCTGTTAATCTCCCAATTGTTCTGTTCCCAGAAAGTTATCCATTCCACACAGCCCTTGAAGACCGAAAAGGAATCTGTGTAGATGTACACAGCGTCCTTGGCGGTCTTTTCCCGTACAAACACATTGAGAACAGCATCCAGCTCCCCGACTTGTGCACTGCCCTTATCATGATTTATTATGCGTTCAGCCGTGGAAGGTTTGACTGCAGCAGATTTGAAAAACCAGGTTTTACCCTCTCTTCTGGCTGACGCGTCTGTGAACCAGGCATTAGTCATCTCACTTTTGTATTCTGGGGCCTCTTTAATAGGACTGGGAGTTTTCATTGTTAACTCTTTTTCCTCTATGGACTCAATGTGTTCCTGGATTTTTAGCTGTTTGTCCGGGCCTTCCTCTAGCTTGAAAAGACCAGAGTAGCACTCAATCTGGCTATACCATTTCCTGATTGTCCCCTCTTGGGATATACCCTCTGGAGGGGCTTTCCCAGACAGCACATGATTAACTACTTTGAAAGGACCCTGCAGTATCACCTTTTGTTTTTTAACAATTTTACTGACCTCTGTTAGTGCTGTGCACACTGTTAGCAATCCCTTCTCCAGAGTGGAGTATCGTTTTTCTGAGTCCTTAAAAGATTGTGAATAGAAGTCAATGGGTCATGTACTCCCACTAGGTCCCTTTTGCCAAAAGTGATATGACAAGGCACTAGCTGAAAATCCCCATTCGATTGTTATTGGATCCTCTGGGTGAAGAGGTCCCAGAGTCTGGAAGGTCTGTGCTTCCAGTATTAGCAGTTCAAGGGCCTCGTCATGAAATTTGTTCCATTCCCAGTGATGATTCTTTTTCAAGAGATCATAAAGAGGCCGTGCTATAACAGAGAAATCAGGGATATGTTTTCTCCAATACTGAAGGGTTCCCAGCAATTGTTGCAATTCTTTTTTATTAGCTGGTACCTTCATCTGAGTCAATTGGGACACAGTATCGGACGGAATATTCCAGGTTCCCCCTTTCCACCTTATTCCCAGGAATTTTATCTCTTGGGATGGTGGTTGCCTTTTCCCTTCAGGGGTCTCTAGCTGAATATCAGTCAGATGCTTAATTATAGCATCATACACGACTTTCACTTCTCCCTCACTCTGGCCCCTTATCAGTATATCATCTATGTACTGATAAACTTTCACTTTGGAATTGTTTTTGATTTCTGGAATGTTTTGCAGTTCACACGCAAGTGCCTGATGGGCCAGTGTGGGTGAGTGTTTATATCCCTGTGGCAACCTCGTGAAATTGTATTGGACTCCATCCCAAGTGAAGGCAAAATACTTTTGGTCCTCAATATCAATAGGGACCTGGAAAAACATGTCCTTAATATCCAGTGCTGCCAGCACAGGATGTGCTGCTTCCTGGATTTCTAGCACCAGTTCAGCTATGTTTGGTACGGCTGCAGTGAGGCCTTCTGTATTGGCATTCAATTTCCTGTAGTCTAAAGTTAGTCTCCATCTCCCATCTGGTTTCCTCACAGGCCAGACTGGGGCATTGTATGGTGAATGGCATGGCACTATTATACCTTTTTGTTTTAAATCAGCTATTACCTCCCTGATACCATCCTTGGCAGCAACTGGAATAGAATATTGTTTTGCTCTTGTTGTTTTGCTCTGTGGCAGACGTGGGGCACGTTGTAACAACTTTACTTCCAGTGTCGGTGTGCCAAATGTCCAGTAGCGGCCTCGCTCATCTCTCCAGGCACGACCTGCTAAAACATCCAAACCTAACAAGTTAGGAACATCACCTACAATCATTTTGGTTCGGATCGGTTGGTCATCTCCTGGAAGGTGCATGGTCACCATGGCTGTTTTCTGTAGAGTAGAATTACCAAATGCTCCGATTACACAGACCGATTTCGCAGAGGTGGTAATACCACAGTACCTTGCCTCCTCAGCATTCAATGTGGACATCTGGGCCCCTGTGTCTACAACAAAAGTAACAGGATAACGTTTTGGACCAACAGCACAAGTGAGTACTAGATCTCCATCCTTATTATACACGAGTCTTAATATGTTTTGCCAATCATTTGGGGGACTAGAATATTCCTGGATTAAGGGGTTCCTGGATTCCTGATTTATGTGGGAGTCATGTTGACATTCTGTGCTAGGACTCTGTGTTTTACCCCTCGTCCGTCGCCTTTTTGACTTACTAGTAGTAGCAGGAGGAGGGAATTCTAGTTTCCCGAACTACTGGATCTTCCCTGTGCTTGAGTCCGAGTTCTAGACTGTGACCGGCCTCGGGCCCCGGTTTGTGATCTGCCTCGGGTTCGTCCCAGCACTCCACGGAAGAACTCAATCAGTTCCTTTAGCGCTTCATAAGGACGAGTCCTGGCTAGGAGCGATGCTGGCATTCCTGCCTGCCTGCCTTCCTCCTTAAGCCTAGCATAAGGCCCCTTGTTATCTTGTGTGGAGGAATGCTGTGTATCAAAGGCCTGTCTCCTGGGTGACCTCTGCTGTCTTTTCTTCTGTCTATCTCCGTTTACCACATTCCAGTCACCTCGTGATCTGTCTTGCCTAGGAGAAGGGGGGTCTCGGGATGGCTTGGCAGCAACTTCGGCATATGACAGCCGAGCAGCCCTTTTGGGTGTAGAAGAGGAGGGCTTAGGGTCCTTATATTCACATATCTTAGCACAATCAATCAGATCCTGGGCCAATTCACCCCACGTGACCTGTGATCTCTGCAATCTCCTCTCGACATCGCATGGCTCGTACCTGGAGCCCCCCAGAAAGCCCCTTAATCAACACAATCATTCTCCTCTCTTTTACCTGGAGGGACATGGGGCTTGCATGCTCTACTACCAACTCATGATCATAGATCATTTGGAGGGCAGCGGCCCTACGAACGTTTTCCATAATGTCAGTGGGGCTCCCTTTTAGGGCAATCGGTTCTCCTCGCTCCACCACCTCAGATTTACCTACGTTCCAGGCTGCACGCTGCGTTAGAGACCATGGGTGATTTGTATTTCCGGTTAGTAACACCATTCCAGGTCCCCAAAAACCATCTGCCTCCCGTTCAGTCAACATGATGTCGTCCCCTCCTGTGAGTGATACTCTCATGACATAATCAGCTTCTGTTTCTGAAGCCAGTCTGCCATATTTTTCTCTGAGTTTACCCAGATCAATAGACGAATAGGGCTTTTCCTTTACCTCTGTATCTCTTTGTGCAGCCCCGGCTCTCTGGGTGTAGGTAGTTAGCCTAACAGGCCGGAGCACCTTTTTTTCTTCCTGCTGTTCCTCCTCCTCCTCTCCATACCGGCTCTCTAATTCATACATAATAGTGTCCAGAAACCCCTGTACGTTTCTCCCTCTCTGGCTTTCCCTTTCTTCCTGAGGGGGAGCAGGGGGTGGAGGAAGAGGAAGAGGCCCCTGTTTGAGCCGTTCAATATCCCTCTGCAATGTTACGTTCTCTTGCTGCAACTTCGAGATGTCTCGGTTTTTTGCCCTGACATCCCTCTCCGTGTCCTCCAATGTCTTTAGCGTCCTGGCAAGTTCCCTCTGCATGTCAAGCAGCTTCTTTTCGTATTTTGCTCGCATGTCAGTATGATCCTTTTTTAACTCCCTGTATTTTCTTTCACGCTCCTGTTGTTCTCCCTGTAACCGTATAATCTCCTGTAACAACTTCTCGTCTCCCTCGCTCTGCTCCTTCTTACGCCTCGCCCCTGTGTCTTTCTTCCTCAACTGTGTCGCAACCTCCTGCCTCAGGGTCTCTAGCTCCTGTCTTAGGGGCACCACCACTTCCAACACCCGCCGTTCAAAGTCACAGGGGTACGGGAAAGGAAGGGGGTACGTGCCGGGTGACTGTGCCATTACCTCAGCATACAAGGGGCGAGGACGTACCGCCGGTGGCTCGATAGATATCGGACCACTAGCGCCCGTTGGACCCATCGCCCCCCCCGCAGGGCTGCCTGACTCAACGCCAGACGCCTCCTCCGCAGGAGCATCGATATCGATTATCGCTTCGCTTGTTTTGTTCTCCATTCTCACTATCACTGCATCTGTGTGCAGAGGCTACAACAGACCCTCGTATCCTGCCGACTACGCCAATAATGTCGCGGACCGAGATAGGTAAAGCCGCGACCCACACCCCCACCTCGGGGGAACCGAGGGCTGAAGACCGCTCCCCGTCACACTCACAAACAACGCTTAAGAATCAATAGATTTATTAAAGGCACTGAGGGTTTGGCAAGTCCGATATCAAATAACACACAAGGTCAACACTATATCTATATCCACACCTATATATCCATATACCAACAGCTATACAACACTACATCTATATGCCAATAACAACACACACAGAAAACAAGAGAGAACCTCTCCCCTTCCCCCCTGTTCCCGTTCCCGGACAGGGATAAGAGGGAAAGCCTGGAGAGAGCCTTTGGGAAATAGAAGAATATTGGAAAGGAGAAGTGAGTGTCTGGTATGTGTGAATATTATGTAGGAATGTTTGTAGGAATGTTAGTAAGATGTTCGCAATTCTCACCACCGGGGGTACGGCCGAAGCCAATCCCTGGTCGGGATCCACATCCTGTCCCCTGAGACTCCAGGCAAACGGTCCGCTCGGTACGTCCACACGCCAACAACCACAGGGAGCAGCGCCGCAACGGCACGGCAGCCTCCGCAGCGGTACTCTCACCGCGGCGGCTGGATCCGTGTGTATTCACAGAGCGCGCGTCTTCTTGCTCCTCCCTTTCTTTCCCGGTTCCGGCCCCGCCGTGCCTCCTGGGAGTTGTAGTCTGTAGTCCTGTGCGCATGCGCCTGGTGCCTCTGTCCTCTCCCCACGAGTGCCGGGGGGGCGCATCGCCAGGAATGGTCAGTGAATGTCGCTGGATTAAAGGCCATTATAGAGTCCGTCTCTCACACAGCTAGTGCCTTATCATATCACTTTTGGCAAAAGGGACCTAGTGGGAGTACACGACCAATTGGCTTCTATTCACAATCTTTTAAGGACTCAGAAAAACGATACTCCACTCTGGAGAAGGGATTGCTAACAGTGTGCACAGCACTAACAGAGGTCAGTAAAATTGTTAAAAACCAAAAGGTGATACTGCAGGGTCCTTTCAAGGTAGTTAACCATGTGCTGTCTGGGAAAGCCCCTCCAGAGGGAATATCTCAAAAGGGGACAATCAGGAAATGGTATAGCCAGATTGAGTGCTACTCTGGTCTTTTCAAGCTAGAGGAAGGCCCGCACAAACAGTTAAAAATCCAGGAACATATTGAATCTATGGGGGAAAAAGAGTTAACAATGAAAACTCCCAGTCCTATTAAGGAGGCCCCAGAATACAAAAGTGAGATGATTAATGCCTGGTTCACAGATGCATCAGCCCGAAGAGAGGGTAAAACCCGTTTTTTCAGATCTGCTGCAGTGAAACCCTCCACGGCTGAACGCATAATAAATCATGATAAGGGCAGTGCACAAGTGGGGGAGCTGGATGCTGTTCTCAATGTGTTTGTACGGGAAAAGGCCGCCAAGGACGCTGTGTACATCTACACAGATTCCTTTTCGGTCTTCAAGGGCTGTGTGGAATGGATAACTTTCTGGGAACAGAACAATTGGGAGATTAACAGGGTGCCAGTGTGGCAGAAAGAAAAATGGCAACAGATCCTAAAAATTGCCAAGAAAAATCCTAACTTTCATGTAGGGTGGATTCCTGCTCACCAGACCAGTCTGAAAAATGATGCTAGCAGGTGGAACAACTATGTTGATGAACTGGCCAAAATCAATGTAGTGGAAATCAGAACAGCAGAAGAAAATCAGGAGTGGGAGCGCTTGCTTGAATGGCTTCATTGTAAAAGGGGTCACTCAGGGATCTTTGATTTGTATAAGGAGGCACAAACCAGGGGATGGCCTGTTACCCGTGAACAATGTAAAACAATCATTTCTGAATGTGATCTGTGTAAGATCCGGTTGGGGAAGCATCCCCTGACAACTGACACTCTGCACATTCGAGAGGGAAAGTCCTTGTGGTCTACTTGGCAAGTGGACTACATAGGTCCTTTCCGCAAATCAGGTAACAAACAGTATATCATTGTGATGGTAGAAGTGGTGTCAGGTCTAACTTGTGCTGAAGCTGTTTCTAAAGCAAATGGTGAAAATAGGGTTCGCTTCCTGGAAAGGGTCTTTGAGGTATTCCCTAAACCCACACATATTCAGTCTGATAATGGCACTCACTTCACTTCACATCTGGTACAACAGTGGGCGAGAAGTGAAGGCATCCAATGGACATTTCATATGCCATACTATCCCCAAGCAAATGGGATAGTGGAACGTACTAACGGGTTAATCAAAAGCCTTATCCGCCCACAGGACTCCAAATGGGATGAAAGGTTGCGATATGCAGTCACCACCATAAATAACAGATGGGGGGTAAACGGGTGTCCTCGTCTAACTGCTTTCTTTCCCACATCTCCCACTCAAGAAAAGGAGAAACAAAGAAAGCCTTGCAACAAGAAAAAAATCTCCCTACACCCAGGACAAACTGTACTGGTTCACCTGCCAAACATTGGGAAAGTCAAAATGACCCTGCAAACACCTGTGAATTCAAACACCTGGGTTGCATCTGACATGAATAACAAACAACTCAAAATCAGTACAAATTGGATACTTCACGTTGAATGAAGCAGGACAGATTGTAGAGATAGGTTGTAACTGTGTATCTGTATACTTGTGTATATAGCAATGTGTATATGCTAAACCAACAACCCAAAGAACCGGAGACATCCCAAGCCAGAATAGGGTCTGATCAGCCCGACACTGGTTTTGAGGGGGGAGGTATCTTGTGCATACTATGGACTTGATCACCCCATGGTTTGCACAACGCCTCCTACTATATAGCATCATGTCTCCTATACCTGTTTCCCCTTTGGGTTGTGGTCTGTAAATAAGATACTAATGGTGCACCAATATATTCATTATGGGTTTTCTATTTATATTTCTCTTATGTATTATATATATGAGTATATATGTATATATATGTATAAGTTTATAAGTATATATGTTGTATCGCATATAGGGAATTGTTCCCTCAGAAACACGCATAAAACGTTACATACATTGTTTTAGATACTTAGATATGAAAATATGTGAGATTGTATATATGTTCGTTTCAAACAGGGAAAGAGGTAAGAGTTTGGACAAGAGCCTACTAGGGTACAGATGTACATACATATACAGACACAAACATACACCACACAGGAACCAAGTCGCTGTCATAAAAGCCACGGGGTGAGATGTGATAGACGGACTCTATAATGGCCTTTAATCCAGCGACATTTACTGACCAGTCCTGGTAATGTACCCCCCGGCACTCGTGAGAAGAGGAGAGAGGTACAAGGCGCATGCGCACAGGACCACAGACTACAGCTCCCAGGAGGCACAGCGGGGCCGGAACCGGAAGTGGAGCAATAAGGCGCGCGCTCTGTGAACACAATATGGATACAGCCGCCGCGGTGAGCGTACCGCTGCGGAGGCTGCCGTGAAGTTATACGGCGCCTTTTCCTGTGGTTGTTGGCATGTGAGTGTACCGAACAGACTGTCTCAAGGGAAAGGACGTGGATCCCTGTTGGGATTTATGGAAAATTAATATGGGATTTATGGAAAATTAATATGCCTGAATTAAAACAGCAGTGTTGCAGGTACTGCTCACCAAATTGTCAGGCACCCTGAAGTAGCCCGTGAGATCAGTAAACAAGCTGGTGTCTCACAGCCTGGTACCCCACGGGACCAGCAAACAGCAGGTGTCCTATCTCACGGTTGTTATCTCATGAAGTAGTGAGAAAAGAATGTTGTAGCAAGAACTGAGAGGCACCGGCTGGGAAGCGAAACACCTTGGGTCATCATGACACGGGCAGTAAGTGACAAGACACGTAGCCAATCCTATATGAACTGTGTATGTATGTAACCAACGGGGTTTGTACTGGGGTGGAACATCTGGAATTAGAGGGGTATAAATTGCCGCCATTTTAAATAATAAACGGCTTTCGCTTGATCACATTGATCGTGGTGCGTTAGTCCGAGCTCTCGCCGCAACAAATGGCGCCCGAACAGGGACCCTCAGATTCCTCAATTACTGCAGTAAGGCAGTTGAAAGTAGGACTGTAAGGGGGCGGGAAAGCCGGCCGAAATTAATCCTTGCTGCCCCGGCAAGAAGTCTTGCCAGCAGGGCAAGAAGAGAATCCTTGCTACCTTAGCAAGAAGCCTTGTCGTTACGGGAAAAGGACGGCAGGAAGACTGAGCGGCTAGCCAAGAGGAGCAGCCGGGATCGGAAGGGGGTGCGCACCTGGAACTGCGGAATCTCGCCCTGATCAGGTGAGCGGTCGGGGAGGAAGATGGGGTTGGACAAAAAGCAAGAGGCTGTCCTAAATCTCCTCCAACATATGCTCTCTATGAGAGGAATTAAATATGATTCCCCCGCGTTAAAGGGGATGATGAAGTGGATCTGGAACAAAGGGCTGATCCCTGAAATAAATGTAGCATTTGAACTCTCTGTCTGGGAAGTCATAGGGAAAGAACTATGGGATGATATCAGTCGTGGGGGAGCGGCAGCCAAAGAAGCAAGTAAATATTCCACCCTTTGGAGGCTGCTAAAAGAGACTCTGAGTTCAATGAAAGCGGAACGCGAGGCGGTTGCGTCTGTGTTTGCCGCTCTGACTCCCGGTGTCTCAAATCACGCTAGCGGCATTGTTAACGCCTCCGCTGCCTCGCCGCCGCCTGATAGTGCCGCCTCTACCTTTTCTACCCGAATCTCCATTCCCATTCCTTCCGCGCCGCCTTTACCAACAATGCCTGAGCATGCAGCGTTGCCTGCGCCTAAACCAGTGTATGAAGCATCCCAGATAACTAAGGGAGGCGATAATGCGGTCGTAGCGGGAATTGATGGCGCAGTAAAAAAGACGGAGGAAGTTGGGCGTGGCGATCTCAGAGCTGGTGGCGCACCAAATACGACAGCAGAAGTTGGGCGTGGCGATCTCGGAGCTGGCGGCGCACCAAATACGACAGCAGAAGTTGGGCGTGGCGATCTCGGAGCTGGCGGCGCACCAAATACGAAAGCGGAACTTGAGCAGGGCGAACCGAGATGCCGGCCCAAGAGCATATACCCACCGCTACCGGAGTCTCCTTTCTCCCCCACGGAATCGAGCCCCAGTACCGAGACATCAGGGGCAGTAGAAGAACTACTGCAAGAGGTGCTGGAGAAACTTAACAACTTGGGCATGCAACCAAAACAGCAAACCGAAGGAGGAACACTGCCTTACGAGCTCGCACCGGAGAAGACAGCAACGCCACCGCCGTACCCGACAGCGATACCGCCGCTCCGTCCCGGTCCTCCGGCGATCACATCAAATCAGCAACAAGTCCCGGAGCCTCTCTTCGCACCACCGCCGTTCTCATCACTGCCTACAGCTGCTGAAGATCCCAGCCGAAGATGGAGGGGTGTGATCCGCGACGCTATCGTGGAAGGCCATTTCTTGCCGCAAGCGTTTCCTGTCATACCGCAGGCAGGGGGGCAGGGGTTAAAGTGGGAGGCTTTTGATTGGAAAGTATTAGAACGGGCACGGGCTGCTGTTAGTCAGTATGGGTTAAAATCTTCCATGACTCAACAGATTATACAGTATATTTTCACTGCTGATTTATTAATTCCACAGGATAGTCAACAAATTGCTAATGTATTGCTGTCTCCATCTCAACAGTTGTTGTTTTACAGGGCTTGGCAAAATCTGTGTGACAGAGAGTCGGCAAAACCTAGGCAGCAAAATGATCCTCTTTATGGAGTTCAAACTCAGATGCTCATGGGTCAAGGACCATGGAGTAATGGTAATCTTCAAATGCAGCTCACCGCTGAGGTGTTGCAATTATCCCAGCAATTGGCTTATCATGCAATTATCTCGATACACGAACCAGGGGTGACTCATTCATTTGCTCAAATTCGACAAGGTCCCAATGAGTTGTATTCAGATTTCATTGATCGCTTGCACCAAGCTATCAATAGACACCCCGACTTAGAGGAGGGGATGAAAGCCAAAATGCTTAGAATGTTAGCCTTTGACAATGCCAATGACAGAACTAAGCAGGTGCTGGGAACGCTGCCAAAAAATGCAGAAGTAGCAGATATGATAGAAATGACAGAGCGAACAATGAAAACAGATAAAGCTGCCTATGTTGCTGCTGCCGTAACGGGTGCTATTAAACCATTGCTTGAAAAGGGCTTGAACAGACAAAAGGATAAGAGATGTTTTAATTGTGGAAAGGAAGGTCATGTCCGAAGTCAGTGCAAACTCTCATTCAAGGGGAAGAAGTGGTGTACACTCTGTAAAAGGGATAATCATAACACTGGTGATTGTAGAAAGAAGGGAAACTGGAATATGAGCGCGAGACCCCCTCGCGCTATGACACAAGTACAGGGGGCTTGGGCTGCGTCAACACCATCCCCAATGGTAGTCTCAGCACCCTCCACTCAGCCACAACTGGAAGTGCCGGAGTGGATTTGGAAACAGCAGTAGATACCACTCTGACATCGACAGCAGTACAACTGATAAATAGCAATGTTAATGGCCCTTTAGGTAACAACTTATGTGCATTATTGCTAGGAAGGTCATCCACCAGTAGACTGGGAATTTTTGTACTGCCTGGGGTAATTGATGCTGATTATACTGGCGTAATCAAAATGATGGTATATACCCTAACACCACCTGTTTTCATTCCAGAAGGTAGTCGGATTGCTCAATTAGTACCATTTAAATCTTGTGTGCCGAGGACAGGACAAATGGAACGAGGAGACGGAGGTTTTGGTTCCACAGGGCAACCGCAAGTATATTTTGCACTGGACATTACACAACACAAACCTGAGCAAATGGTGACCATGCTTGCAAACAATGGGCAGAAATTAACACTTAAGATGTTACTAGATACAGGTGCAGATATCACCATCGTGTCTGCTACTCATTGGCCTGCCCAATGGCCAGTGATTACCCCACAATTGGGAGTTGCTGGCATTGGGGGGACGCAGCTCACAAAAGTTAGCAGGGATGTAATTGCTTTTCAGTTTGTGGATGGTACAACTGTCTCCACTCGACCATATGTGATGCCCACGCCTCCAACATTGGTAGGGCTTATCGGTCGTGATTTGCTAAGTCAAATGAAAACTCAAATTGTTACCCAATCTTTTTAGCAGCGGCCACTGATGAGCAGCCGATCCTAAGGCTTAGCTGGAAATCAAATGATCCAGTCTGGGTCAATCAGTGGTCGCTCCCAGAACAAAAGCTGCTTAAATTACAAGAATTGGTAGATGAACAATTAAAAGCAGGTCACATTGTACCGTCTACAAGTCCGTGGAACACCCCTGTATTTACAATTCCAAAAAAGAGTGGTAAGTGGAGACTTTTGCATGATCTACGGGCAATTAATGCAGTCATGAATGACATGGGCGCCCTACAACCAGGATTGCCGTCTCCCATGATGTTGCCTGAGAATTGGGATTTGTTGATCATTGATTTAAAGGATTGTTTTTTCAATATCCCACTACACGAAGATGATGCAGAGAGATTTGCATTTTCTGTCCCATCTATAAACAAAGCTGAACCAGTTAAGCGCTATCATTGGATAATGTTGCCACAAGGAATGAAAAATTCACCCACAATGTGTCAAATTTTCGTTGCATGGGCCTTAGAGCCAGTGAGAAAACAATTTCCAAATTTGTTGATCTATCATTACATGGATGATATATTGGTGGCTGGAGAACATATGAATTCAGTACAAATTTTGCACGAGCTCACTGTCACTTTAGAAACTCGTGGCTTAAAAATTGCCCCAGAAAAAATACAACAACAAGGGCCTTGGCAATACTTGGGGTGGACTATAACCAGCAGCACAGTAAAGCCTCAAAAAATAGAACTTAAAACAGAAATCAAGACATTGAATGATGTGCAGAAGCTAGTTGGAGATATCCAGTGGGTCAGAACAATATGTGGTATCACAAATGATGATTTAGAGCCATTGATCAAACTGTTGGGTACTACTGCACAAGCCAATGAAACAAGAACACTTCAAACAGAACAGCGCAGGGCTTTGGAAATAATAACTCAGAAAATTGCCTCATGTCATGCTGATCGAGTGCATCCAGAATATCCTATAGTGTTAATGCTGGTTAATTCAGAATCTCCTTCAAAAGGGAGCACATGTGGTCAGTCTAGGAAACACCCTTGTGCTTTAATTATGCAATGGATAAAACAACACAAAAATCCTCTAAGAGTGCTAGAATGGGTCTTTTTAGCAGTACAACCATCAAAGACAGTAAGTACTCGATTGGAGCTATTTGCACAACTGATCATGAAAGGTAGGGCCAGAATAGTGGAAATTGCTGGGCAAGAACCTTCAATGATATTAATTCCAATGGTTCAAACATATTTAGAATGGAGCATCAGACAATCAGAAGATTTACAAGTGGCCCTTGCAGGATTCATGGGTACAGTTGGAAATCGGTATCCAGCACATCGATTGATTCCTTTCCTGCAACATCAAGTTTTGGAACAGTTTCCATGGAGGTCAGAGATCCCCGTGGAGGGCATTACAGTATTTACAGATGCGGGAAAGAAATCAAAGTTAGCAGTCTGTACCTGGAAAACTGACCATAGTGCTTGGAAAGAGCATCTTATTCAAGGCCAACACAATGATTCTTTGCAAACCCTAGAACTGAAAGCTGTTGTTTGGGCATTACAAAATTGGCATCAGATGCCTCTCAATATTGTATCAGATTCTCTGTATGTGGTAGGGGTGGTATCTCGAATTGAAAGAGCACTGATTAGGGAAGTAAGTAATCCAGTTTTATCCAACTTACTAAAATATCTCTTGGGTTTGTTGAATATGCGTGCAGAAAAGTATTTTATCACACATATCAGAAGTCACTTGGTAATTCATGGTCTAGCTGTAGGGAACAATCGCGCTGACCAGCTTGTTGCACCTGCATGGACTGGGCCTTCTGTGGATATTTTTGCACAAGCTAGACAGTCTCATGACTTTTTCCATCAATCAGCAAAGATGTTGGCTCGTCAGTTTCACTTGCCTTTATCAGATGCACAGGGTATTGTGAAATCTTGTCCGTCTTGTCAAGAGATTGGGTTTGGCCTAGGGCTGGGCACTAATCCTAGGGGATTAAAACCTTTGCAGTTGTGGCAAATGGATGTTACTCATGTAAGTGAATTTGGTAGGCAGAAATATGTCCATGTGTGCATTGATACCTTTTCAATGGTTATTTGGGCTACTGCTCAAACAGGAGAAACGGCACGACATGTGGAAAAGCATTTGTATGGTTGTTTTGCTGTCATGGGAGTTCCACATCAAATCAAGACAGATAATGGGCCTGCATATACATCAGTACGTTTCCAACGTTTCATGAATCAATGGGGAATTCAGCACATCACAGGTATTCCACACTCTCCAACAGGTCAAGGAATTGTTGAACGTGCGCATCAAACACTGAAACAGTTGCTGTCAAAACAAAAAGGGGGAACTCCAGGGGTAATGCCAAGTGAACGATTGAGCAAAGTGTTATATGTATTGAATTATTTGCGTTTATCAGGTCAAAGCCAGGAACCACCTATGCTAATACATAGCTTAGCTTTAAAAGATGCTCTCACTGAAGCAACAACTCAAAATCAGAAAATTTTAGTTCAGTTTAGAGATCTGCAAACTGGTCAATGGGAAGGACCTGCTGAGGTTAAACTAACTGGCAGAGGATATATGTGTTTGCTTACAGGGGACGGCATCCGATGGGTTCCTGCAAGATGGGTAAAACCGTGGAAAGGTCCACTTCCCAAAGACTCATCTGTAGAGGGCACTGCATCAGAATAACATTGTAGGGAGCCTTTTAGGCTTTCCCTACCATTAACCCCCAGCACAAACGATACTAAGTCATATCCAATATCACAGGTAAAATGGGGTTGCAACACATCACATGGAATTGTGTTGATACAGTAAATTTGTGGAGTCTGTTAGTTTGTCTTTGCTTAAGTTTGCAGCCGCAAAAGCTTTGATAAAATTGAATAAATTTAGGATGATCACATATGGAAAGGAACACATTTTGGAGGAACACGGTCACGGGTATTTGGCTATGAAATGGAAATAATGAAGGTGAATGGACAATACTGAACAGAGTGAGACAGCTTGTGGCACATGTTGGCCCCATGGGTCACAACCTTGTCCCACCATAAATGTGCATCCTGGGCAGGATGGCTTGCGACACATGTTGGCCCCATGTGTCGGAACCTCATCCTCCTTATAAAAGTTATGTGGACCGAGTTTCTCTCAAACACTGTAGTTTGTAATAACAAGAGTTTATTGCACTTTATATTATGCACCTTTTATTTTGTATAGTGTGGTATTGAATAATCGATTGTATCTATGTAATCTGTGTGTATCTTGCTACCTGTATTGAATAACCTGTAGTACTGATATAATCTGTGTGTGCTTTGCTACTTATATTGACTAATTTGTTACATTGATATAACCTGTGTGTGTTTTGCCATAGTAGCAGTTTATTACTGGATAAAGAGGGTGAAAGGACCGTGGCTGGCAAAGCATCTCCTACCATCATCAAGGGCAAGCCTGGGTTGGTCTCTGTGTTTGCCACCAAGAAGAACCTCGAGCTCCGCTGCTGGCTGCAACCCAGTAGGCGTTGAGTGGTGGAGACATATGCCATACCAGACCTTGATGTGAGGGATGGCCTGCGCTATTATAAGAGGGCCATCCAGGAGAGGAGGACAGGCCACAAGGCCTGTGGTTGACAACAACTGATACCCCAAAGCCTGGATTTTGCTCACCTTATTACTAAAACAAAAAGGGGGAATTGTTGGGATTTATGGAAAATTAATATGGGATTTATGGGAAATTAATATGCCTGAATTAAAACAGCAGTGTTGCAGGTACTGCTCACCAAATTGTCAGGCACCCTGAAGTAGCCCGTGAGATCAGTAAACAAGCTGGTGTCTCACAGCCTGGTACCCCACGGGACCAGCAAACAGCAGGTGTCCTATCTCACGGTTGTTATCTCATGAAGTAGAGAAAAGAATGTTGTAGCAAGAACTGAGAGGCACCGGCTGGGAAGCGAAACACCTTGGGTCATCATGACACGGGCAGTAAGTGACAAGACACGTAGCCAATCCTATATGAACTGTGTATGTATGTAACCAACGGGGTTTGTACTGGGGTGGAACATCTGGAATTAGAGGGGTATAAATTGCCGCCATTTTAAATAATAAACGGCTTTCGCTTGATCACATTGATCGTGGTGCGTTAGTCCGAGCTCTCGCCGCAACAGATCCCGATCAGGGATTGGCTTCGGCCGTACCCCCGTGGTGAGAATTGCGAACTACATTCTGACGCTTCCTACTAACATTCCTACATAATATTCACACATACCAGACACTCACTTCTCTTTTTCAATATTCTTCTATTTCCCAAAGGCTCTCTCCAGGCTTTCCCTCTTATCCCTGTCCGGGAACGGGAACAGGGGAAAAGGCGAAGGGGAGAGGTTATCTCTTGTTTTCTATGTGTGTTGTTATTGGTATATAGATGTAGCGTTGTATAGCTGTTGGTATATGGATATATAGGTGTAGATATGGATATATAGATAGTCCTTGTGTGTTATTTGATATCGGACTTGCCGAACCCTCAGTGCCTATAATAAATTTACTGATTCCTAAGCGTTGTTTGTGAGTGTGACGGGGAGCGGTCCTCAGTCCTCAATTCCCCGAGGTGGGGGTGTGGGTCGTGGCTTTACCTATCTTGGTCCGCGACACACAATTTCATGGTTTCTTTTCTCAAAGGTGAAGACCAGTATTTATTTTTGCAGATAATGTCCATAAAAGCCTGCACTGTGGAATCCCATTGAGCAGATGAAATAGTACACGTGATAACCTGACAGCTTGTAATTCCACTCTTCAGACGGAAGTATGTTCCTTCTTTATTTAATGAATAGCTCTGCTCCTTATGTATCCAACAAGCATAGAGGAAAGAATCATCATAGAATCGTTACAGAATCCTCATATAATAGTTTGTGTGGGAAGGGACCTTCAAAGGTCCCTTGGGCAGGGACATCTTCAACTAGACCAGGTTGCTCAGAGCCCTGTCCAACGTGAATGTTTCCAGGGATGGGGCATCTACAATCCTGCTGGACAACCTGTGCCAGTGTTTCACCGCCCTTATAATGAAAAATTTCTTCTTTATATCTAGACTGAATCTACCCTCTTTCAGTTTAAAACCATTACCCTTTGTCCTATCACAACAGGCCCTGATGAAAAGCTGTCCCCATCTTTCATATAAGCCCCCATTTAAGTACTGAAAGGCTTCAATAAGGTCTCCCCAGAGCCTTCTCTTCTCCAGGTTAAACAACCCCAACTCTCTCAGTCTTTCCTCATAGGAGAGGTGCTCCACTCCTCTGATCATCTTTGTGGCCCTCCTCTGGACTCTCTCAAACACCTCCATGTACTTCTTATGCTTGAGGCCCCAGAGCTGAACATAGTACTCCAGGTGGGGTCTCACCAGAGCGGAATAGAGGGGCAGAATCCCACCCCTTCAACCTGCTGGCCATGCTTCTTTTGATGCAGCCCAGGATATGATTTGCTTTCTGGGCTGCAAGTGCACACTGACAGTTTTTCATCCACCAATACCCCCAAGTCCTTCTCCTCAAGGCTGTTCTCAATCCCTTTATCCCCTAGCCTGTATTTGTGCTTGGGATTGCCCTGACCCATGTGCAAGACCTTGCACTTGGCCTTATTTAACTTCATGCGGTTGGCATGGGCCCACCTCTCAAGCCTGTCAAGATCCATATGGATGGCATCCCTTCCCTCCAGCGTATCGTCCTCATCACACAGCTTGGTGTCGTCGGCAGACGTTCTGAGGATGCACTCAATCCCACTGTCCATGTTGTTGATGAAGATGTTAAACAGTACTGGTCCCAATATGGACCCCTGAGGGACACCACTCATCACTGATCTCTATCCAGACACTGAGCCATTCCCCACTACCCTCTGGATGCGACCATCCAGACAATTTCATATCCACCATCAAATCCATATGTCTCCAATTTACAGAGAAGGATGTTTTAGGGGACCATTGCGGCGGAGATATGGCTGACACACCATGATGGTCACAAACATCAGCACTTTATTTGGGGTTACAAAGTATTCTTATATTTTTCTATCTTGTTCATGTGCCTTGTACCTCCTTCCCATTGGTTAACAGCTTCTGTTCACGCATTCTATCTTATTGTATGATAGGCTGCAAGTTTCACAGAATCACAGAATCACAGAAATAGCAAGGCTGGAAAAGACCTCTAAGATCATCAAGTCCAGCCTATGACCAACACCACCACACTGTCTAGACTATGGCACTAAGTGCTATATCAAGCCTTTCCTTGAACACATCCAGGGACGGTGCCTCCACCACTTCCCTGGGAAGTCCATTCCAATGTCTAATCACCCTCTCCGTGAGGAAGTGCTTCCTAATATCCAACCTAAATCTCCCTTGGAGCAACTTCAGGCTGTGCCCTTGTCGTGGACCGAGATAGGTAAAGCCGCGACTCACACCCCCACCTCAGGGGATCGAGAGCTGAAGACCACTCCCCGTCACACCCACAAACAACGCTTAAGAATCAATAGATTTATTAAAGGCACTGAGGGTTTGGCAAGTCTGATATCAACGATCACACAGGGTCTATCTCTATATATATCCACTCCTATATATCCATATACCAACAGCTATACAACACTATATCTATGTACCAATAACAACACGCACAGAAAACAAGAGATAACCTCTCCCCTTCCCCCCTGTTCCCGTTCCCGGACAGGGATAAGAGGGAAAGCCTGGAGAGAGCCTTTGGGAAATAGAAGAATATTGGAAAAGAGAAGTGAGTGTCTGGTATGTGTGAATATTATGTAGGAATGTTTGTAGGAATGTTAGTAAGATGTTCGCAATTCTCACCACCGGGGGGTACGGCTGAAGCCAATCCCTGGTTGGGATCCACGTCCTGTCCCCTGAGACTCCAGGCAAACGGTCCGCTCGGTACGTCCACACGCCAACAACCACAGGGAGCAGCGCTGCAACGGCACGGCAGCCTCCGCAGCGGTACCCTCGCCGCGGCGGCTGGATCCGTGTGTGTTCACAGAGCGCGCGCCTTCTTGCTCCTCCCTTTCCCGGTTCCGGCCCCGCCGTGCCTCCTGGGAGTTGTAGTCTGTAGTCTGTGCGCATGCGCCTGGTACCTCTGTCCTCTCCCCACGAGTGCCGGGGGGGCGCATCGCCAGGAATGGTCGCTGGATTAAAGGCCATTATAGAGTCCGTCTCTCACATCTCACCCCGTGGCTTTTATGACAGCGACTTGGTTCCTGTGTGGTATATGTTTGTGTCTGTATATGTATGTACATCTGTACCCTAGTAGGCTCTTGTCCAAACTCTTACCTCTTTCCCTGTTTGAGACAAGCATATATACAATCTCACATATTTCATATCTACATATCCAGAACAACGTATATAACGTTTTATGCATGTTTCTGAGGGAACAATTCCCTATACAACATATATACTTATAAACTCATTCATATATATATACATATACTCATACATATAATACATAAGAGAAATATATATAGAAAACCCATAATGAATGTATTGGTGCACCATTAGTATCTTATTTACAGGCCAAAACCCAAAGGGAAAATAGGTATAGGAGACATGATGCTGTATAGTAGGAGGCGTTGTGCAAACCATGGGGTGATCAAGTCCATAGTATGCACAAGATACCTCCCCCCTCAAAACCAGTGTCGGGCTGATCAGACCCTGTTCTGGCTTGGGATGTCTCCGGTTCTTTGGGTTGTTGGTTTAGCATATACACATTGCTATATACACAAGTATACAGATACACAGTTACAACCTATCTCTACAATCTGTCCTGCTTCATTCAACGTGAAGTATCCAATTTGTACTGATTTTGAGTTGTTTGTTATTCATGTCAGATGCAACCCAGGTGTTTGAATTCACAGGTGTTTGCAGGGTCATTTTGACTTTCCCAATGTTTGGCAGGTGAACCAGTACAGTTTGTCCTGGGTGTAGGGAGATTTTTTTCTTGTTGCAAGGCTTTCTTTGTTTCTCCTTTTCTTGAGTGGGAGATGTGGGAAAGAAAGCAGTTAGACGAGGACACCCGTTTACCCCCCATCTGTTATTTATGGTGGTGACTGCATATCGCAACCTTTCATCCCATTTGGAGTCCTGTGGGCGGATAAGGCTTTTGATTAACCCGTTAGTACGTTCCACTATCCCATTTGCTTGGGGATAGTATGGCATATGAAATGTCCATTGGATGCCTTCACTTCTCGCCCACTGTTGTACCAGATGTGAAGTGAAGTGAGTGCCATTATCAGACTGAATATGTGTGGGTTTAGGGAATACCTCAAAGACCCTTTCCAGGAAGCGAACCCTATTTTCACCATTTGCTTTAGAAACAGCTTCAGCACAAGTTAGACCTGACACCACTTCTACCATCACAATGATATACTGTTTGTTACCTGATTTGCGGAAAGGACCAATGTAGTCCACCTGCCAAGTAGACCACAAGGACTTTCCCTCTCGAATATGCAGAGTGTCAGTTGTCAGGGGATGCTTCCCCAACCGGATCTTACACAGATCACATTCAGAAATGATTGTTTTACACTGTTCACGGGTAACAGGCCATCCCCTGGTTTGTGCCTCCTTATACAAATCAAAGATCCCTGAGTGACCCCTTTTACAATGAAGCCATTCAAGCAATCGCTCCCACTCCTGGTTTTCTTCAGCTGTTCTGATTTCCACTACATTGATTTTGGCCAGTTCATCAACATAGTTGTTCCACCTGCTAGCATCATTTTTCAGACTGGTCTGGTGAGCAGGAATCCACCCTACATGAAAGTTAGGATTTTTCTTGGCAATTTTTAGGATCTGTTGCCATTTTTCTTTCTGCCACACTGGCACCCTGTTAATCTCCCAATTGTTCTGTTCCCAGAAAGTTATCCATTCCACACAGCCCTTGAAGACCGAAAAGGAATCTGTGTAGATGTACACAGCGTCCTTGGCGGCCTTTTCCCGTACAAACACATTGAGAACAGCATCCAGCTCCCCCACTTGTGCACTGCCCTTATCATGATTTATTATGCGTTCAGCCGTGGAAGGTTTGACTGCAGCAGATTTGAAAAACCAGGTTTTGCCCTCTCTTCTGGCTGACGCGTCTGTGAACCAGGCATTAGTCATCTCACTTTTGTATTCTGGGGCCTCCTTAATAGGACTGGGAGTTTTCATTGTTAACTCTTTTTCCTCCATGGACTCAATGTGTTCCTGGATTTTTAGCTGTTTGTCCGGGCCTTCCTCTAGCTTGAAAAGACCAGAGTAGCACTCAATCTGGCTATACCATTTCCTGATTGTCCCCTCTTGGGATATACCCTCTGGAGGGGCTTTCCCAGACAGCACATGATTAACTACTTTGAAAGGACCCTGTAGTATCACCTTTTGTTTTTTAACAATTTTACTGACCTCTGTTAGTGCTGTGCACACTGTTAGCAATCCCTTCTCCAGAGTGGAGTATCGTTTTTCTGAGTCCTTAAGAGATTGTGAATAGAAGCCAATGGGTTGTGTACTCCCACTAGGTCCCTTTTGCCAAAAGTGATATGATAAGGCACTAGCTGAGAATCCCCATTCTATTGTTATTGGATCCTCTGGGTGAAGAGGTCCCAGAGTCTGGAAGGTCTGTGCTTCCAGTATTAGCAATTCAAGGGCCTCGTCATGAAATTTGTTCCATTCCCAGTGATGATTCTTTTTCAAGAGATCATAAAGAGGCCGTGCTATCACAGAGAAATCAGGGATATGTTTTCTCCAATACTGAAGGGTTCCCAGCAATTGTTGCAATTCTTTTTTATTAGCTGGTACCTTCATCTGAGTCAATTGGGACACAGTATCGGATGGAATATTCCAGGTTCCCCCTTTCCACCTTATTCCCAGGAATTTTACCTCTTGGGATGGTGGTTGCCTTTTCCCTTCAGGGATTTCTAGCTGAATATCAGTCAGATGCTTAATTATAGCATCATACACAACTTTCACTTCTCCCTCACTCTGGCCCCCTATCAGTATGTCATCTATGTACTGATAAACTTTCACTTTGGAATTGTTTTTGATTTCTGGAACGTTTTCCAGTTCACACGCAAGTGCGTGATGGGCCAGCGTGGGTGAGTGTTTATATCCCTGTGGCAACCTCGTGAAAGTGTATTGGACTCCATCCCAAGTGAAGGCAAAATACTTTTGGTCCTCGGTATCAATAGGGACCTGGAAAAACATGTCCTTAATATCCAGTGCTGCCAGCACAGGATGTGCTGCTTCCTGGATTTCTAGCACCAGTTCAGCTATGTTTGGTACGGCTGCAGTGAGGCCTTCTGTATTGGCATTCAATTTCCTGTAGTCTAAAGTCAGTCTCCATCTCCCATCTGGTTTCCTCACAGGCCAGACTGGGGCATTGTATGGTGAATGGCATGGCACTATTATACCCTTTTGTTTTAAATCAGCTATTACCTCCCTGATGCCATCCTTGGCAGCAACTGGAATAGAATATTGCTTTACTTTTGTTGTTTTGCTCTGTGGCAGACGTGGGGCACGTTGTAACAACTTTACTTCCAGTGTTGGTGTGCCAAATGTCTAGTAGCGGCCTCGCTCATCTCTCCAGGCACGACCTGCCAAAATATCCAAACCTAACATGTTAGGAATATCACCTACAATCATTTTAGCTCGGATTGGTTTGTCATCTCCTGGAAGGTGCATGGTGACCATAGCTGTTTTCTGTAAAGTAGAATTGCCAAATGCTCCACTTACACACACTGATTTTGCAGAGGTGGTAATACCACAGTACCTTGCCTCCTCAGCATTCAATGTGGACATCTGGGCCCCTGTGTCTACAACAAAAGTAACAGGATAACGTTTTGGACCAACAGCACAAGTGAGTACCAGATCTCCATCCTTATTATACACGAGTCTTAATATGTTTTGCCAGTCATTTGGGGGACTAGGATATTCCTGGATTGAGGGGTTCCTGGATTCCTGATTTATGTGGGAGTCATGTTGGCATTCTGTGTTAGGACTCTGTGTTTTACCCCTCCTCCGTCGCCTTTTTGACTTACTAGTAGTAGCAGGAGGAGGGAATTCTAGTTTCCCGAACTACTGGACCTTCCCTGTACTTGAGCCCGAGTTCTAGACTGTGACCGGCCTCGGGCCCCAGTTTGTGATCGTGATCTGCCTCGGGTTTGTTCCCTTGTTCGGAAAGCATCAATCAGTTCCTTTAGGTCCTCATAGGGACAGGTTTTGGCTAGGAGTGAAGCTGGCACTCCCAATTGCCTGCCTTCCTCCTTAAGCCTAGCATAAGGCCCCTTGTTATCTTGTGTTGAGGAATGCTGTGTATCAAAGGCCTGTCTCCTGGGTGACTTCTGCTGTATTTTCTTCTGTCTATCCCTGTTTACCACATTCCAGTCACCCCGTGACCTCCCCTGTCTGGGAGAGGGGGGGTCTCGGGGTGGCTTAGCAGCAACCTCAGCATAAGACAGTCGAGCAGCCCTTTTGGGTGTAGAAGAGGAGGACTTAGAGTCCTCACATATCTTAGCGCAATCAATCAGGTTCTGGGCCAGGTCACCCCACGTGATCTGTAACCGTCCGGCTGCAATCTCCTCTCGACATTGCATGGCTTTCACCTGGAGCCCCCCAGAAAGCCCCTTAATCAACACAATCATTCTCCTCTCTTTTACCTGAAGGGACATGGGGCTTGCATGCTCTACTACCAACTCACGATCATAGATCATTTGGAGTGCAGCAGCCCTTTGAACGTTTTCCATGATGTCACGGGGGCTCCCTTTTAGGGAAGTCGGTTCTCCTCGCTCCACCGCCTCAGTTTTACCTACATTCCAGGCTGCACGCTGCGTTAGGGACCATGGGTGATTTGTATTTCCGGTTAGTAACACCATTCCAGGTCCCCAAAAACCACGAGCCTCCTGTTCAGTCAACATGATATCGTCCCCTCCTGTGAGTGATACTCTCATGACATAATCAGCTTCTGTTTCAGAAGCCAGTCTACTATATTTTTCTCTGAGTTTACCCAGATCAATAGGTGAATAGGGCTTTTCCTTTATCTCTGTATCTCTTTGTGCAGCCCCAGCTCTCTGGGTATAGGTAGTTAGCCTAACAGGCCGGAGCACCTTTTTTTCTTCCTGTTCTTCCTCCTCCCCCTCTCCATACCGGATCCCTGGGTCATATGCACTAGTGCCCAGAAACCCCTGCACGTTTCTCCCTCTTTGGCTTTCCCTTTCTTCCCCACCTTTGTGGGGCTCGTGAAAAGCGCCAATCAGTGCTAGCCTTTCTTGTAACATCCGGTCGATTTCCTGTTTTAAGAGGTCATCGACAACCTTCTTTTCCTGAGGGGGAGCAGGGGGTGGAGGAAGAGGAAGAGGTCCCTGTTGGAGCTGCTGCAATGTTCTCTTGCTGCAATTTCGAGATGTCTCGGTTCTTTGCCCTGACATCCCTCTCCATGCTCTCCAATGCCTTTAACGTCTTTGCAAGTTCCCTCTGCAGGTCAAGCAGCTTCCCTTCGTATTCTGCTCGCATATCAGTATGATCTTTTTTTAACTCCCTGTATTTCCTTTCACGCTCCTTCAGTTCTCCCTGTAGCTGTGTAATCTCTTGTAACCACTTCTCGTCTCCCTCGTTCTGCTCCTTCTTTCGTCTCGCCCCTGTATCTTTCTTCCTCAACTGCATTTCCTGCTGTAGTGCCTCAAACTCCTGCCTCAGGGTCTTTAGCTCCTGCCTCAGGGGCATCATCATATCCAACATCAGCCGTTCAAAGTCACAGGGAAAGGGGGTATGTTCCGGGTGGCTGTGCCAAAACCTCAGCATACGAGGGGCGAGACAAGTCCACCGATAGCTCGGGGAAGATCGGACTGCTAGGAACACTAGCGCCCGTTGGAGTCACCGCCCCCCCCGCAGGGCTGCCAGCGCCAGACGCCTCCTCCGCAGAAGCGTCGATATCAATTATCGCTTCGCTTGTTTTGTCCTCCATTCTCACTATCACCGCGTCTGTGTGCAGGGGCTACAACAGACCCTCGAATCCTGCCGACTACGCCAATAATGTCACGGACCGAGACAGGTAAAGCTGCGACTCATACCCCCACCTCAGGGGATCGAGAGCTGAAGACCACTCCCCGTCACACCCACAAACAACGCTTAAGAATCAATAGATTTATTAAAGGCACTGAGGGTTTGGCAAGTCTGATATCAACGATCACACAGGGTCTATCTCTATATATATCCACACCTATATATCCATATACCAACAGCTATACAACTATACATCTATATACCAATAACAACACACACAGAAAACAAGAGAGAACCTCCCCCCTTCCCCCCTGTTCCCGTTCCCGGACAGGGATAAGAGGGAAAGCCTGGAGAGAGCCTTTGGGAAATAGAAGAATATTGGAAAAGAGAAGTGAGTGTCTGGTATGTGTGAATATTATGTAGGAATGTTTGTAGGAATGTTAGTAAGATGTTCACAATTCTCACCACCGGGGGGTACGGCCGAAGCCAATCCCTGGTCGGGATCCACATCCTGTCCCCTGAGACTCCAGGCAAACGGTCCGCTCGGTACGTCCACACGCCAACAACCACAGGGAGCAGCGCCGCAACGGCACGGCAGCCTCCGCAGCGGTACCCTCGCCGCGGCGGCTGGATCCGTGTGTGTTCACAGAGCGCGCGCCTTCTTGCTCCTCCCTTTCTTTCCCGGTTCCGCCCCCGCCGTGCCTCCTGGGAGTTGTAGTCTGTAGTCTGTGCGCATGCGCCTGGTACCTCTGTCCTCTCCCCACGAGTGCCGGGGGGGCGCATCGCCAGGAATGGTCGATGGATTAAAGGCCATTATAGAGTCCGTCTCTCACAGCCCTCTTGTCCTGTCACTAGTTGCCTGGGAGAAGAGCCCAGCCCCCACCTGACTACAACCTCCCTTCAGGTAGTTCAAGAGAGTGATGAGGTCCCCCCTGAGTCTCCTCTTCTCCAGGCTAAACAACCCCAACATCCCCAACCTCTCCCTATAAGACTTTCCCTCTAATCCTTTCACCAGCCTTGTTGCTCTCCTCTGTACCCGCTCCAGCACCTCAACGTTCTTCTTGTAGTGAGGGGCCCAGAACTGCACACAGTACTCAAGGTGAGGCCTCACCAGTGCTGTGTACAGGGGAAGAATTACATCCCTACTCCTGCTGGCCACACTATTCCTGATACAAGCCAGGATGCCATTGGCCTTCCGGGCCACCTGGGCACACTGCTGGCTCATGTTCAACCGGCTGTCCACCAGTACTCCTAGGTCCCTCTCTGCCAGGCTGCTCTCCAGCCACTCCTCCCCCAGCCTGTAGCACTGCCTGGGGTTATTGTGGCCAAAGTGCAGGACCCTGCACTTGGTCTTGTTGAATTTCATGCCATTGGCCTCGGCCCAACGATCCAGCCTGTCCAGGTCCTCCTGCAGCCTCTTCCTACCCTCTGGCAGATCAACACTCCCCCCCACCTTGGTGTCATCTGCGAATTTACTGAGGGTGGACTCAATCCCCCCATCCAGGTCGTCAATAAAGATATTGAATAGGACTGGGCCCAGTACTGATCCTTGGGGGACACCGCTGGTCACCGGATTCCAGCTGGATGCAGCTCCATTCACCATCAATCTCTGGGCCCAGTCATCCAACCAGTTTTTGACCCAGCAAAGGGTGCACCTGTCCAAGCCATGGATCGCTAGCTTCTCCAGGAGGATGCTGTGGGAGACTGTGTCAAAAGCCTTGCTGAAGTCAAGGTAGACCACATCCACAGCCTTCCCCTCATCCACTAGGTGGGTCACCCAGTCATAGAAGGAGATGAGATTAGTCAGGCAGGACCTTCCTTTCCTAAAGCCATGTTGGCTGGACCTGATCCCCTGGTTGTTTTCCACATGCCCCTTGATGACACTCAGGATGATCTGTTCCATAATCTTGCCAGGCACCGAGGTCAGGCTGACGGGCCTATAGTTCCCCGGATCCTCCTTCCGGCCCTTCTTGTGGATGGGCGTCGCATTGGCCAACCTCCAGTCATCTGGGACCTCCCCAGTGAGCCAGGACTGGTGATAAATGATTGAGAGCGGCTTAGCCAGTTCTTCCGCCAGCTCCCTCAGCACCCTAGGATGAATCCCATCCGGACCCATGGACTTGTTGGGATCTAAGTGGCACAGCAGGTCCCTAACTACTTCCTTCTGGATTACAGGAGGGGCATTCTGCTGCCCATCCCTTTCTACCAATTCAGGAGCCCAGTTGTCCTGAGGGTAGCTAGTCTTTTTGTTAAAGACTGAGGCAAAGGAGGTGTTAAGCACCTCAGCCTTTTCCTTGTCCTCCATTACTAAGTTCCCCTCCTCATCCAATAAGGAATGAAGATTTTCCCTGACCCTCCTTTTGTTATTAATATATTTATAAAAGCATTTTTTATTATCCTTTACAGAGATGGCTAGTTTAAGTTCTAGTTGAACTTTTGCATCTCTGATTCTCTTCCTACATGACCTTACAATATCCCTAAATACTTCCTGATTCACCTGCCCTTTTTTCCAAAGTTGATACACTATTTTTTTTATTTCTGAGTTTTTGCAATAGTTCCCTCCTCAACCAGGCTGGTCTTCTTCCCCGCCGGCTCCTTTTTCGGCACACAGGGACAGCCTGCTCCTGCGCCTTCATAATTTCATTCTTAAAGTAAGCCCAGCCTTCTTGGGCTCCTTTGTTTTTGAGGGCTGCTTCCCAAGGGACTCTCCCAACCAGTGTCCTGAAGAGGCCAAAGTCAGTCCCCTGGAAGTCCAAGGTAGTGGTTTTGCTGATGACCCTCCTAACTTCACCACATATTGAAAATTCTATCATATCATGGTTGCTGTGCCAAAGATGACCTTCAACCACTACATCTTCCACCAGCCTGTGAGAGACGGACTCTATAATGGCCCTTAATCCAGCGACATTCACTGACCATACCATACCATACCATACCATACCATACCATACCATACCGGACACTCACTTCTCTTTTCCAATATTCTTCTATTTCCCAAAGGCTCTCTCCAGGCTTTCCCTCTTATCCCTGTCCGGGAACGGGAACAGGGGGGAAGGGGAGAGGTTCTCTCTTGTTTTCTGTGTGTGTTGTTATTGGTATATAGATGTAGCGTTGTATAGCTGTTGGTATATGGATATATAGGTGTGGATATAGATATAGAGATAGACCTTGTGTGTTAGGTGATATCAGACTTGCCAAACCCTCAGTGCCTTTAATAAATCTATTGATTCCTAAGCGTTGTTTGTGAGTGTGACGGGGAGCGGTCCTCAGCCCTCGATTCCCCCGAGGTGGGGGTGTGGGTCGCGGCTTTACCTATCTCGGTCCGCGACACAGCCCTTCCCTGTTTGTGAACAGTAGGTCTAGCATGGCACTACCCCTGGTAGGTTCACCTACCAGCTGTAGCAGGAAGTTATCTTCTATACATTCCAGAAACCTCCTGGATTGGCCCCTTTCTGCTGTGTTGTACTTCCAGCAGACAGCTGGTAAGTTGAAATCCCCCACAAGAACGCGAGACATCCCCTAGTTGTTGAAAGAACATCTCATCAGTCTCTTTATCCTGGTCAGGTGGTCTGTAGCAGACTCCCACTAGGATATCAGTCTCATTGGCCTTCCCTTTTCTCCTCACCCATATACATTCTGCCTTGGTGTGTTTAACATTGAATTCTAGGCAGTCAAAGCACTCCTTAACATATAATGCCACCCCACCACCTCTCTTGCCTTGACTGTCCCTTCTAAAGAGCCTATAGCCAACCATGCGAATCATCCCACCACGTTTCCGTGATGGCAATTATATCATGGTCTCCCTGGTGCACAATAGCTTCTAACTCCTCTTGTTTATTTCCCATGCTTCGGGCATTGGCATATATACACTTGAGCCGTGGTACAGATATCCCGACCTCTTGCGTGGTTACCAACCTATTAGTGAGCCCTATGTTCTTGTTGCCACATTTATCCCCGTTTCCCACCTTGACTGGGACAGCAGACTGGCAGGCATCCTTAGGCTCATCTCTGGCTTTGTCCCCATCCCCCTTCAAACCTAGTTTAAAGCCCTGTCGATGAGCCCTGCTAACTTGTGTGCCAAGACCCTTCTCCCCCTCCAGGTTAAGCTTCCCCCACCTGTTGTCATGCCCGGTGTCCTGTAGGTCCATCCATGATCAAAAAAGCCAAAGTCCTGTCGGTTGCACCAGTCCCGAAGCCAGGAGTTAATCTTCTGGCTCTTCCCATTTATCCCCTCATCAATCCCTGCTATTGGTGGGATAGAGGAGAACACCACCTGTGCTCCTGATCCCCTAACCAGCCGTCCCAGGGCCCTGAAATCTCTCTTCATTGCCCCTACACTTCTGGTAGCTACCTCATCACTGCCTACTTGGAACAGCAGTAATGGGTAGTAGTCTGAGGGCCGAACTAGGGCAGGGAGCTTCCTCCTTATAGTCTTAACCCTGGCCCCAGGGAAGCAGTTGACCTCCCTAAGAAGTGGGTCCGGTCTGCATATAGGGCCTTCCACTCCCTTTAGAAGTGAGTCACCTATGACAAGTACTCGCCTTTTTTTCTTTGATGAAAGGTACAGACTAACCTGGCCTTGGTGACACCTCCAAGTTTTTAATGGTTTTAATGACCTCTCCTCTCACCCGTGCGCCCTGCCCGCTGCCAACTGCCTCGTGCAAACTGCCGTGCCACACCCCTGTTTAACTGCCTCGTGCGAACTGCTGTGCCACACCCCTGTTTTCCTGCTCCTGTTCGCAGCACCCCGGGTCGCTGGGGCTCCTTAGAGGTGTTTAAATCTCCTGCGCAGCCCCTGGCCGCGCCCCCTCCGTGCCTGGTTGGCTGCCGCGGATTTCCTGGTTCCGGCCGGAACTCAGGTGAAGAACGGGTGTCCCAGAGCTTGGAAACCCCCCCTGTACCGCATGCCTGAACCCCCACCTCGGGCTTACCTCAGTCGCTGCTGCCGCTGTCGCCGCCGCTGCTACACCGAGTCCTTTCTTACATTTTCTTACAAGAATGTCAACACACATCCGTATCTCTCATCCCTTCTTTTCTCACATACTTATTTATCTCTAACTGTCAAGGGTACATCTGTAATTTGTCAAGACCAAGGCCGCCTGCAGCCCATAGCTGATCTCCCACAATTCTCCCTTTTTGTTTTTCAACGACAAAGGCTGTGTTTACCATCCTCTGCAGGGCCCTTTGCAGAGAAGATAGCAAACACAGCACTACCAACAAAATGTGAGTGATGACACACAGTATTGACAATCCTGTTTGCAGCAAGCTCTTAACCCATCCCGATATGTTCCAACCTTCCAACCATTTATTCAGTCCAAAAAATTCATTGTCTTCTGTGATCTTCTTGGTGATGTCCATCAGTTCTTGGATGGGTCTGTGGATTGGTTTTGAGTTGTTTTCCAAGTCCACACAACACATTCCGTCCAAGTCTTGACATCCACGTCCAGAAGCTAACAATAGAAAATCAACAGCAGCGTGGTTCTGCAAAATAACATGGCGAACACTATCCACATTGGTTGCTAAGATGCTCAATAGTTCAGAAGTCTCATTGGCTCTTTTTGCTACAAAGCACGCTTATTTAATCAATTCTATCAAAGCTTTTGCGGCCGCAAACTAAAACAAAAAATAAACTAACAGTGAAGCGCTCCCTAGCATTCCACAAATCTACTACGTCAATACAATTATCTGTTGCAATCCCCCTTTTTTTTTTTTATGCCTGAGGTGATAGGTATGATTTAATATCGTTTTCTTACTGGGGGTTAACATACTTAATTTCTCTATCGTTCATGAGCCTACATAATGCTAAGTTTTCTTCTAATTACATTCTGGATTATCAGAGCACTGTCTGTGCCATTCAGAGTCACCCCTACCAAACATGTATGAAAAGGATACTCAATTTGGACCATTGAAGCACAAAATTCTGTTTGATTCATGGCATGTAACAATAATACCCATATATTTTTACTGTTCCATGGCATCAGGCGAGGTGCCGTTAGTTCTTTCATCCCGACGGTTAGCATCCAGGACAGGGCACACACACCAAGCAGGTACCCAGTGAATCCCAGTATCTGTGGAAACATAAGCATAACCTCGCCCCCAAGTGACAAGGTCCCAGGGGCCTTCCCAAACTCGAGTCTGAAGGTTGCGAACCCAAACAGGGGCACACGATCACACTAGGTCCCTGTCAGAACACAAAGAAGAAAAATGAGTTATAAGAATAGGTACTATGCTAGAAGGAGGAATAGTGAAATGATTCATTGTCTATACTGCCTTCCACACTCGTGCTTGTGGAGTTTCATCCATCATTCCCCCTTTTTGTTTTTCAAGCAACGCCTTGAGGGACTGATGTGCACGCTCTACAATAGCTTGGCCTGTGGGAGAATGAGGAATGCCTGTAATATGCTGAACACCCCATAATTGCAAAAACTGTTGGGTCTGGTTAGCAGTGTAGCCAGGGCCATTGTCTGTTTTTATGGTGGCCGGGATGCCTAGGGCAGCAAAAGCACCACGCCAATGTGCTACAACATCCCTGGCTCTTTCTCCAGTATGGGCAGAAGTCCAACAGGCTTTAGAAAATGTATCTACAGAAACATGGACATGCTTTAAACGACCAAACTCAGCAAGATGGGTCACATCTGATTGCCAGATTTGCAAAGCTTGTAAACCGCGGGGATTAACACCTTTGGTTGGGAGTGTGATATGCTGCTGACAGTCTGAACAGGAGGCCACAATATCTCGTGCCGCTGTGGAAGGAATATTAAACTGATGTCGGAGGGCACGTGCACCTTGGTGAAAAAAGCTGTGCGATTGTACGGCTTGTTTCACGGTATCTGGTACAGGAGCTGCCCACGCTGGAGCAGTTAACATATCTGCTCGGGAGTTTCCTTCCGCAATGAATCCTGGCAAGTTAGTGTGGCTGCCAACATGGAAGATATAAAAGGGTGCAGTTCTGCACTGTAAAGCATACCATAAAGCCTTCAAAAGATGAAACAATGCTTTGTTGTTTACTTCCTTTAGGACAGCACGGTCAAGCCGTTGGACAATTTTGCACACATACTGAGAATCTGATACCACATTGAGATTTTCATGTGGCCAGGCTTCAAATGCCATAACTGCATGCAACTCCACTAATTGTGGGGATCTGTCTTGATGCCCTGAAATGTCATGCCATTGGCTGTCCTCTTTCCAAGTAACAACTGCTTTCCCTGTTTTCCCTGATCCATCTGTAAATACAGTGCGCCCTTTGAGGGGTGTTGGAGAATATAAGGATGGTTCTGCTAAGGTCAACTCTAGGTGCATCTGGAGAAATTTATGTGCAGGATGGTGCAACAAAACCCGACCAGGAAAATTTAACATGGCCATTTGCAACACAGCGCTATTGGCTAAACACCAGTCCAGATATTCAGAAGCGAGAGTTAACATGAGAATCGCAGGGTCTCATCCAGACAGTTGGACGCAGCGTTGCCTGGCCTTACAAATTACCTGTGCAATTAGTTCAATCTGAGTGGTTACAGTTTTCTTTCTCTGATATGGTAAAAAAACCCACTCCAAAAAGTGTAATGGATCTGCCCACTCTTCATACCATTGGGCAATAAGCCAAATTGGATGATCATGAGACAACAATACATACAAACTAAGAGGAATAGCAGTAACGACTCTCCATGCCTTCTTTTCTGAAATGGCGATTTCCACCTGTTTAAGTGCTGTTTCAGCTTCTGGTGTGAGGCTCTGAGGAGATAGTAGGTCAGTGTCTCCTTTTAACAGTTCAAATAATGGAGCTAGCAAGGTGTTAGATAGCCCTAACAAAGGCCTTAGCCAATTAATAGTTCCCAACAATTTCTGTAAGTCACTTAAGGTTTGTATTAATTGCTGGATGGCTACAGTTTGTGGCTGCACAGTTTGATCTAATATTTTCAAGCTGAGATATTTCCATGGGGCCTGTTGCTGCACCTTTTCTGGTGCTATTTGCAACCCATATTTCCTTAGAGCCTCAATTACACCAGGCATTACAGTTGTCAACTTGTCAACAGTGGGTGTAGCAATCAAAATATCATCCATGTAATGGTAACAATATATGTTCTGAAATTGGTCTCACACACCAGACAATGCCTGCGCCACATACCACTGACAAATAGTGGGACTATTTTTCATGCCCTGAGGTAGAACAGTCCAGTGATATCTCTTCCCTGGCTCACTGTTATTAACAGCTGGCACTGTAAAGGCAAGTTTTTGGAGCATCATCAGGGTGCAATGGAATAGTAAAAAACAATCTTTAAGATCCATTATACAGATGTCCCATTCTGCTGGAATCATGGTGGGGGAAGGCATTCCTGGCTGCAAAGACCCCATACTTTCTATAACATCATTGACATTAGAAAAAAATCATTCGTAATAAAGATTGAGCATACGGCGAGGTAAATCCATGCTGCATAATCGTAGTTCTTAAATCACCTATAATACTCCAATGAAATGGATCCCACTCATTTGGATCCTTCTCATTACCACGAATAACAGGGCAAGCCAAAATATCACCGGCCAGTTGCACTTCTCCTGCCTCTCTAGCTTGCTCATACAATTTGCTCCAAAATTTGCCTGGGTCTGCGCATTTAATTGCTACAGAAACAGGCTGTATAGTCAGTAAAACCTGAAGAGGGGGGGCAGAGGGCACACACATCACTCCATCATTCACTCCGGGGGCTGGGATCACAGGCTGCATAGCTAATGAGTTCTGGAGGGGGGGGGGGGACAATTCACTCCATCATTTCCCCCCAGGGCCGAAATCACAGGTTGCCTATTCAAAAAGTTCTGAGGGTAGGGGGCAGGGGGCCGACAAGTCACTCCGTCATTTCCTCCTGGGGCCAAAGGATCTGTTAACCACGGACTCATAGGGTCCCTTATTGCTGCTTCCTGAAACACACCCTCTGTTTCAGGGGGCAACGGAGGCAGAGATTCAGGAGGTGGAGGGGGTGGGAATGGCACATCCATGTACACACAGGCCGTGGGAGCCAATTTAGAACTCACTTGCACCGGGGCTGGCAATGCCGACACCGTGGCTGCAGCTGCCGCGGCTGCAGCTTCCCGATCCACCTTAAGCTGTTTTAACGATTCCAGCACAATCCGCCAAGTTGTTAACGACTTTGTGGCCATTTCATCCCCCTTTGTAGCGGCATCCCAAAGCACACACCCCACCTCCTCCCATGTCTCTATAAAAAAGGCTGTCTGCGCATCAGCCTGCACACCATTCTTGCACCAGACAAGCAAAGTACGTAGTGCATGCTCATCATATTTCATGCCCCTCTTTTCCAGTATTATTAACAAAATGGTTAATATAGACCTCTCTTCTGCTGACATCTTCGCCCCAATATTTATGTTCCCAGCTGCTCACCTTTGCCTCCCAAAGGTGTGTATTTCTTCTGTGTCCAGACTAGGCTCTCGATCCGCCTTTTCTTTGTGCTTGGCTGGGCTCCGCCGCCGACTGCTCTTAGGGCCGCAGTTGCCGATCCCACATCGAGGTCACCATTTGCGGCGGAGATACGGCTGACACACCATGATGGTCACAAGCATCAGCATTTTATTTAGGGTTACATAGCATTCTTATATTTTTCTCTCTTGTTCATGCGCCTTGTACCTCCTTCCCATTGGTTAACAACTGCTGTTCACGCGTTCTATCTTATTTTATGATAGGCTGCAAGTTTCTTACATTTTCTTACAAGAATGTCAACACATATCCGTATCTCTCATCCCTTCTTTTCCCACAAACTTGTTTATCTCAACCCGTCAAGGGTACAGCTGTAGTTTGTCGAGACCAAGGCTACCCGCGGCCCATAGCTGATCTCCCACAGACCATGTCAAAGGCCTTACAGAAGCCCAAGTAGATGACAGCCATAGCTCTTCCCTTGTCCACTAATGCAGTCACTCCATCGTATAAGTGTGGAGGACTGGCCTCCACAAAAGGTATGTCTCTCACAGAAATTGATTGCATTAGAGAGACCTGAAAGTTGAAAGTAAAAAAAAACAAAACCAAAACAAAACCAACCAACCAAACAAAAAAATCCCCAAGACAGTGACAACCCTGACAACCCTGCGGGGGTGTGTGTGTGTGTGTGTGAGTGTGTGTGCATCTGGGACTTACACAATGAAGGGCAGAGACCCCTGCCCCCTTGCTATGTTTGCAGCCAGGACCCAGCATTTGGCTGGAGCATGGCAATATTGTTAAAGGAGCCACAGGTAGGAGCTGAGGACTGAGCAGACAAAAGGCAAGACCAGTCTGCATAAGCATGTAAATAGGACGGCCATTATGGGTCGTTATCGGTCGTTGGTGCCATTGTTCTCTGCTGCTGACAGAAAGGAGAGAGAATAAAAGAAGAAAAAGGAATAGGAGATAAGACAGAGCCTTCGGTGGCTGGGTGGGACTCCTGCTATAACTCCTGCATTCTTTAACTCCTGCCTCCCTGCACCCCTGTACTCTGGGACTGCTGCTATTCCCTGCTTCCTGCTTGCTTGCACTCCTGCCTCTTCTCATGGAGCATGCTCGTCGAGGAGCTGCGTGAAAGGAGCTGAAGAAATGGAGAAGAGAGCTAGAGCACGCTAAAAGAGCTGGAAGCACTGCTCGCTCCTGTGTCGGTTTGGCACCAAGTTGGCAGTCTCTCGAATCACCCCTCCCCCCGCTCCTCCCCTAAGGTAGGGAAAGAGGGAGAAAAATGAGAAAGAGAGGCTTTCTGGGTTGAAAAGTGAAACAGATTTATTTTAATTATTAGTGATAAGGGAATATATATATGTATTTGCAAAGGGATGTGCAACACCTGATCCCCTCCCTCCTCCCCCAGCTACTCTCACAGCAACTCTTCTCCCTGGTGGCTCCCAGCTGAAGGGGGGAGTGTCTGGGTGCACGGATGGGGTCCTCAGATGTTGGCTGTAAAGAAAAATGAAAAAAAGAGAGAGAGAGCCAAAGAGAGGGCGATAGAAGCGACAGTAAACAAAAAAAATGAGAGAAAAAGGAAAAGAGAGGCTTGACTTCCATGATGTATTAACCTATAATGAAAGCCAAATAGAGAAAATATTATGAGAAGGGAATATTCTGATTTGCTGATCCTGCCTTCAGTCTAATCTGCTCCCCCGTACGGGGAGAGGCTGCAAACAGTCAGAAGTGACCTTGGTTAGTATCAGTCCACTGGTGCTGCTAAAAAGTTCACTGAAAGAAATAATAAAAAAAAAATCAGCAAAGAGCTTGCTCAAACCAAAACATTCCACCCCTATTCCATTCTCATAATATTTTACACAGAGTCTAGAAGTTATCAAATTAAGAATTCTCCCCCAGTGTTAGATTTCCTTGAGGTACGTACTGAACTTCACCATCTTCCATCATTACACACCAAGTATGTCCAGGTCCCTGAGCAAAAGATACACCCCGGACAGGTTTGCCCTTGCCTGAAGCAGGATAAACCCAAACACTTTTTCCCAACAGATTTCTTTCACATACCACTGGGACTGTATCCCCATCCACTGTTTGCAAAAGGTCTGACTGAGCAGGACCAGCTCTACTGATGGATCCCCTGGTATTAACTAGCCAAGTGGCCTTTGCTAAATGTTTATTCCACTTCTTAAAGGTTCCACCCCCCATTGCCTTCAGGGTAGATTTCAACAGACCATTGTACCTTTCAATCTTCCCCGAGGCTGGAGCATGGTACGGGA
Source organism: Hemiprocne comata (assembly GCA_020745705.1). NCBI lineage: Eukaryota > Metazoa > Chordata > Aves > Apodiformes > Apodidae > Hemiprocne > Hemiprocne comata. The sequence goes on along the minus strand of CM036615.1, from coordinate 10,303,332 downwards.
TATGGTATATCCACTCAATACCATGTTCTTTGGCCCAGTCAGTTACAAGATTGTACTTGAAATGAGTCCCATTGTCCGACTCAATTCTCTCTGGGGTATTGTGTTGCCACAAGACCTGCTTCTCAAGGCCCAGGATGGTGTTCCGGGCTGTGGCATGAGGCACAGGATATGTTTCCAACCATCCTGTACTTGTTTCCACCATTGTAAGCACATAGCGCTCACCCTGGTGAGTCTGAGGCAGTGTGATGTAATCAACTTGCCAGGCTTCCCCATACCTGTACTTTGAACACCACGGACGGGGTCCTCGGATGTCGGCTGTAAAGAAAAATGGAAAAAAAAGAAAGAGAGAGCCAAAGAGAGGGCAATAGAAGTGACAGTAAGCAGAAAAGTGAGAGAAAAAGGAAAAAGAAAGGCTTGACTTCCGTGATGTCTTAACCTATACTGAAAGCCAAATAGAGAAAATATTATGAGAAGGGAATATTCTGATTTGCTGATCCTGCCTTCGGTCTAATGTGCTCCCCCATAGCGGGGGAGGCTGCAGACAGTCAGAAGTGACCTTGGTTATTATCAGTCCACTGGTGCTGCTAAAAAGTTCACTGAAAGAAAAAAAAAAAATCAGCGAAGAGCTTGCTCAAACCAAAACAGCTCCCCAAACCCCCGTCATCAGTGCTCCCAGGACAGTCAGTGCAGCTCCCGCCGGTTGTAGATATTTGCCTCAGCCATTTGCCACAGCCACGTGACGCCACCACAGCCCCAGCCCAGCTCCAGCCGACATCACAGCCGCTGCCTGCCCAAGCCGAGGCAGCCACCACAGGCCGACGCCAGCACGTGCCGTAGCTGCCTGCGCCGGAGCTCCAGCATGTAGCTGCTCGTCACTGTGTCCCACCGCAGCTAAAGCCACTCTCCGCCGCCTCGCTGCCGAAGCCGCCTGCCAAAGCCACCTACCGAAGCCACACTCGCCGAAAACTGCGCTCACCGAAAGCCCACTCTTAAAGCCACAGACGCCACCAAACCTGTCAGTTCTCCTGAGCCTGTAAGAAAGATCCACTAACCGAGAAATCTTTCCTTTCTTTGCGTTCTTTTCCCCGGGCAAAAGTAATCGGCCGCGTACACACACGCACCTCGTCTACCCTATAGAAGAAACTCTCTGGGCACCCTATCCCCAACTATAATACTGGTTCTTTCTTTCTCTTTATCTATCACATACACATCCCAAGTTTGTCTCCTGTAACTACATTTGCATATCCAGCTTCCCCTCACACACACTCCCTCTGCTCCAAAGCTGTTACAGTAAAGTGGTATTTTAAACACATAGTCTCTGTCTTTGTGCCGGTGCATGCGCATATCTGGGCAGGGCTTGTATTCTATAAAAATACCTGGTGTAGCCAGCCGGTTCTAAGCTAGGGACGGACCCACTGGGAAATTAAAACCAGCTAATTGGGGGCTATTCCTACTCTAATTGAGGAGAAGAGAAGGGGTGATCCATGACTCGACTCAAGTTTTCCAGCCTGGATTGAACTCGGACCGCAACAGTTGGTCAGGCAAGACTTGCCCTTGGCGAAGCCATGCTGGCTGTCTCCAATCACAGAATCACAGAATCACAGAATGGTAGGGGTTGGAAGGGACCTCTGGAGATCATCTAGTCCAACCCCCCTGCCAGAGCAGGATCACCTAGAGTACATCACACAGGAATGTGTCCAGGCAGGTTTTGAATGTCTCCAGTGAAGGAGACTCCACAGCCTCTCTGGGCAGCGTGTTCCAGTGTTCTGCCACTCTTACACTAAAGAAGTTTTTCCTCATGTTTACGTGGAACCTCCTATGCTCCTGTGAGAGACGGACTCCATAATGGCCTTTAAGCCAGCGACATCTACTGACCAGTCCTGGTAATGCACTCCCCGGCACTCGTGAGAAGAGGAGTTACCAGGCGCATGCGCACAGGACTACAGACTACAGCTCCCAGGAGGCACAGCGGGGCCGGAACCGGAAGTGGAGCAGTAAGGCGCGCGCTCTGTGAACACAATACGGATACAGCCGCCGCTGTGAGCGTGCCGCTGTGAGCGTACCGCTGCGGAGGCTGCCGTGAAGTTATACGGCGCCTTTTCCTGTGGTTGTTGGCATGTGGGCGTACTGAACGGACTGTCTCAAGGGAAAGGACGTGGCTCCCGACCAGGGATTGGCTTCGGCCATACCCCGGTGGTGAGAATTGCGAACTACATTCTGACGCTTCTTACTAACATTCCTACGTAATATTCACACATACCAGACACTCCTCTTTTCCAATATTCTTCTATTTCCCAAAGGCTCTCTCCAGGCTTTCCCTCTTATCCCTGTCCGGGAATGGGAACAGGGGAGAAGGGGAAGGGGAGAGGTTGTCTCTTGTTTTCTGTGCGTGTTGTCATTGGTATATAGATGTAGTGTTGTATAGCTGTTGGTATATGAATATATAGGTGTGGATATAGATATATAGATAGTCCTTGTGTGTTATTTGATATCGGACTTGCCAAACCTTCAGTGCCTTTAATAAATCTATTGATTCCTAAGTGTTGTTTGTGAGTGTGACGGGGAGTGGTCTTCAGCTCTCGATCCCCTGAGGTGGGGGTGTGGGTCGCGGCTTTACCTATCTTGGTCCGCGACATTGACGTACCGAACGGACTGCCTGCCTGAAGTCGCTGGAGAAGGAGGAGGATCCCGACTAGGGATCGGCTTCGGCCGTATCCCGGTGGTGAGACTTGCGAACTTGACTACACTCTGATATTTCCTATTAACACTTATAGACATTCATACATTCATACATACCTATACCATACACTCGCTTCCTATTAATCTTCCTAAAGGCTCTCTCCAAGTTTTTTCCCTTCTATCCCTGTCCGGGACTAAGAACGGGGGGCTGGGAGGGGGGTAGAATTATTCCTATCATTGTTTGTCTTGTGTTGTTTGTTTGTTTGTTTATTCCTATACATATATATATATTGTTCTTGTATACATTTGTTATTGTTCTGTAGAAACAACCTTGCCTACACCATAGAGCGTTTAATAAACCCATTGATTCTGGAGCATTGTGTATGAGTGCGATAGGGAGTGGTCTTCAGCCCTCGTTCCCCTTGTGAAGGGCAGTGGGTCGCGATGTGAGAGATGGACTCTATAATGGCCTTTAATCCAGCGACATTCACTGACCAGTCCTGGCGATGCGCCCCCCCGGCACTCGTGGGGAGAGGACAGAGGTACCAGGCGCATGCGCACAGGACTACAGACTACAGCTCCCAGGAGGCACGGCGGGGGCGGAACTGGAAAAAGAAGGGAGGAGCAAGAAGACGCGCGCTCTGCGAACACGGACGGATCCAGCCGCCGCGGTAAGGGTACCGCTGCAGAGGCTGCCGTGCCGTTGCGGCGCTGCTCCCTGTGGTTGTTGGCGTGTGGACGTGCCGAGCGGACCGTTTGCCTGGAGTCTCAAGGGAGGGGACGTGGATCCCGACCAGGGATTGGCTTCGGCCGTACCCCGGTGGTGAGAATTGTGGACATCTTACTAACATTCCTATAAACATTCCTACAAACATTCCTACATAATATTCACACATACCAGACACTCACTTCTCTTTTCCCATATTCTTCTATTTCCCAGAGGCTCTCTCCAGGCTTTCCCTCTTATCCCTGTCCGGGAACGGGAACAGGGGGGAAGGGGGGAGGTTCTCTCTTGTTTTCTGTGTGTGTTGTTATTGGTATATAGATGTAGTGTTGTATAGCTGTTGGTATATGGATATATAGGTGTGGATATAGATATAGAGATAGACCCTGTGTGTTAGTTGATATCAGACTTGCCAAACCCTCAGTGCCTTTAATAAATCTATTGATTCCTAAGCGTTGTTTGTGAGTGTGACGGGGAGTGGTCTTCAGCTCTCGATCCCCTGAGGTGGGGGTGTGAGTCGCGGCTTTACCTTTCTCGGTCCGCGACACGCGGCTTTTCCCATCTCGGTTCGCGGTGTTTTGGCGTAGTCGGCAGGATCTACGAGGGTCTGTTGTAGCCCCGAACGTGCTCACTCCAACATAGAACATTGAGGGCGAACGCAGGGACCTTTTGATTGACTTCGAGGGGGAGGCTGGCATTGTGCTGGAAAGCACCGAGGGGGGCACAGTGAGTTCATCGGATTCTAGTGGTCCAGGAAGTCCTTTGTACTCCGTGCTCCTGCCACGCACACCTCCTCATTCATCGCATGCTGGGGGTTTGGCAGGAGCACGTGTGTCACCACAGTCTGTAGACGATGCACAGAAGCAGGATCTTGAGCAGGAGTACAAGGTGTTGAGGCAGGAGGTTGCAGACTTATGGAAGGAGCATTTCGAGTTGATGGCATATAGGGAGTTGCTTTGGGTGTTGGAGCCATTAAAACGACAGGTTGAGGAGTTGGAGCCGTTAAAGCAGCAGGTTGAGGAGTTGGAGCCGTTGAAGCTATTAAGGCAGGACTTTGAGGTACTGCGACAAAAGCAGCCGAAAAAGAAAAAGTTAGGGGCAAGACTAAAGGAGGAGCAGAACGATGAATATGATAAGTTGCTACAGGAGCATACGCAGTATAAACAAGAGTCTGAAAGAAAATATAGGGAGTTAAAGAAAGATCATACTGACATGCAGACAACATATGAAAATAAGTTACATGATATGCAGAAGGAGCATACAAAGGTATTGGATGACATGGAGAGGGATGCTAGGTCAAAAAACCGAGACATCACAAGATTGCAGACAGAGATTATGACCTTACAAGAAAATATTGAACGGCTCAAACAGGGGTCATATCCTATACCCCCTGATCCTCCTCGGGGAGAGGAGGATGCCGGTGATTTGGAGCAGGCAATCAGCCAGGTCTTACAGAGGACTGATATGACTACCAGTGAAAAGGGAACAATTATGGAGTTATGTGTGGCTCAGCAGTAGCGGATCTCCACAGATCCGTCCTCCCACACTGATGAGCTGCAGGAGGTGAGGAAAGTACAGCAGGCCCCGAATACTAAGACATTTGACCTTGGGGTTCAGTATGCAGAAGACGCAGAGGAGGAACAGGAAGAAAAGAAAACACTCCGGCCCATTAGAGTAACCACTTATACCCAGAAAGCAGGGGCTACACAAGGAGACACAGAAGTCAGAGAAAAGCCCTATTCGTCCATAGAAATGGGAAAACTTAGAGAGAAATATAGCAGACTAGAAACAGAAACAGAAGCTGAATATGTCATGAGAGTGTCCCTCACAGGTGGAGACAATATTATGTTAACTGAATGAGAAGCCGATGGCTATTGGGGACCTGGGATTGTCTTACAAACTGGAGATGCAACACACCCATGGTCCCTAACTCAGTGTGCAGCCTGAAGTGTAAGTGATACTGACCCGGTTGATAGAGGGGAACCGAGTGCCCTACAAGGGAATCCCAATAATATTATGGAAAATGTTCGTAGGGCTGCTGTGCTCCAGATGATCCATGATGGTGAACTGGAAGCAGAGCATGCAAGTCCTATGACCCTTAAGATAAATGCAAAAAGGATGAATGTGTTGATAAGGGGACTTTCTGGGGCGCTCCAAACAAAAGCTATGCAATTTCAAGAGGAGATTGCATGTAGACGGTTACAGATGACATGGGGTAACTTAGCCCGGACGTTGATGACTTGTGCTAAGAACTGTCAGGTATATCAGGGCCCTACTAGGCCCTCTGCCCCTGCACCTAAAAAAGCCGCTCGGCTGTCATATGCTGAAGTTGCTGCCAAGCCACCCCGAGACCCCCCTTCTCCTAGGCAAGACAGATCACGGGGTGAGTAGAATGTGGTAAACGGAGATAGACAGAAGAAATCACAGCAGAGGTCACCCAGGAGACAGGCCTGTGATACACAACATTCCTCAACACAAGATAACAAGGGGCCTTATGCTAGGCTTAAGGAGGAAGGCAGGCAGGCAGGAATGCCAGCATCGCTCCTAGCCAGGACTCGTCCTTATGAAGCGCTAAAGGAACTGATTGAGTTCTTCCGTGGAGTGCTGGGACGAACCCGAGGCAGATCACAATCACGAACCCGAGGCAGATCACAAACCGGGGCCCGAGGCCGGTCACAGTCTAGAGCTCGGACTCAAGCACAGGGAAGGTTCAGTAGTTCGGGAAACTAGAATTCCCTCCTCCTGCTACAACTGGTAAGGCAAAAAGGCGACGGAGGAGGGGTAAAACACAAAGTCCTAGCACAGAATGTCAACATGACTCCCATATAAATCAGGAATCCAGGAATCCCTTAATCCAGGAATGTCCTAGTCCCTCAAATGACTGGCAAAACATATTAAGACTCGTGTATAATAAGGATGGAGATCTGGTACTCACTTGTGCTGTTGGTCCAAAACGTTACCCTGTTACTTTTGTTGTAGACACAGGGGCCCAGATGTCCACACTGAAAGCCGAGGAGGCAAGGTACTGTGGCATTACCACATCTGCAAAATCGGTTTGTGTAAGTGGAGCATTCGGTAATTCTATTTTACAGAAAACAGCCATGGTCACCATGCATCTTCCAGGAGATGAGAAACCGATTCGAACCAAAATGATCGTAGGTGATTTGCCTAACTTAATAAGTTTCGATGTTTTGGCAGGTCGAGCCTGGAGAGACGAGCGAGGCCGCTACTGGACATTTGGCACGCCAACACTGGAAGTAAAGTTGTTACAACGTGCCCCACGTCTGCCACAGAGCAAAACAACAAAAGTAAAACAATATCCTATTCCGGTTGCTGCCAAGGATGGTATCAGAGAGGTAATAGCGGATTTAAAACATAAACGTGTAATTGTGCCATGCCATTCACCATATAATGCCCCAGTTTGGCCTGTGAAGAAACCAGATGGTAGATGGAGACTGACTTTAGACTACAGAAAATTGAATGCCAATACAGAAGGCCTCACTGCAGCCGTACCAAACATAGCTGAACTGGTGCTAGAAATCCAGGAAGCAGCACATCCTGTGCTGGCAGCACTGGATATCAAGGACATGTTTTTCCAGGTCCCTATTGATACTGAGGACCAAAAGTATTTTGCCTTCACGTGGGATGGAGTCCAATACACCTTCACGAGGTTGCCACAGGGATATAAACACTCACCCACACTGGCCCATCACGCACTTGCGTGTGAACTGGAAAACATTCCAGAAATCAAAAACAATTCCAAAGTGAAAGTTTATCAGTACATAGATGACACACTGATAGGGGGCCAGAGTGAGGGAGAAGTGAAAGCCATTTATGATGCCATAATTAAGCATTTAACTGATATTCAGCTAGAGATCCCTGAAGGGAAGAGGCAACCACCTTCCCAAGAGGTAAAATTCTTGGGAATAAGGTGGAAAGGGGGAACCTGGAATATTCCGTCTGATACTGTGTCCCAATTGACTCAGATGAAGGTACCAGCTAACAAAAAAGAATTGCAACAATTGCTGGGAACCCTCCAGTATTGGAGAAAACATATCCCTGATTTCTCTGTTATAGCATGGCCTCTTTATGATCTCTTGAAAAAGAATCATCACTGGGAATGGAACAAATTTCATGATGAGGCCCTTGAACTGCTAATACTGGAAGCACAGACCTTCCAGACTCTGGGACCTCTTCACCCAGAGGATCCAATAACAATAGAATGGGGATTCTCAGCTAGTGCCTTATCATATCACTTTTGGCAAAAGGGACCTAGTGGGAGTACACGACCCATTGGCTTCTATTCATAATCTTTTAAGGACTCAGAAAAACGATACTCCACTCTGGAGAAGGGATTGCTAACAGTGTGCACAGCACTAACAGAGGTCAGTAAAATTGTTAAAAAACAAAAGGTGATACTACAGGGTCCTTTCAAAGTAGTTAATCATGTGCTGTCTGGGAAAGCCCCTCCAGAGGGTATATCCCAAGAGGGGACAATCAGGAAATGGTATAGCCAGATTGAGTGCTACTCTGGTCTTTTCAAGCTAGAGGAAGGCCCGGACAAACAGCTAAAAATCCAGGAACACATTGAGTCCATGGAGGAAAAAGAGTTAACAATGAAAACTCCCAGTCCTATTAAAGAGGCCCCACAATACAAAAGTGAAATGATTAATGCCTGGTTCACAGATGCGTCAGCCTGGAGAGAGGGTAAAACCTGGTTCTTCAAATCTGCTTCAGTCAAACCCTTCATGGCTGAACGCATAATAAATCATGATAAGGGCAGTGCACAAGTGGGGGAGCTGAATGCTGTTCTCAATGTGTTTGTATGGGAAAAGGCCGCCAAGGACGCTGTGTACATCTACACAGATTCCTTTTCGGTCTTTAAGGGCTGTGTGGAATGGATAACTTTCTGGGAACAGAACAATTGGGAGATTAACAGGGTGCCAGTGTGGCAGAAAGAAAAATGGCAACAGATATTAAAGATTGCTAAGGAAAATCCTAACTTTCATGTAGGGTGGATTCCTGCTCACCAGACTAGTCTGAAAAATGACGCTAGCAGGTGGAACAACTACGTTGATGAACTGGCCAAAATCAATGTAGTGGAAATCAGAACAGCAGAAGAAAATCAGGAGTGGGAGCGCTTGCTTGAATGGCTTCATTGTAAAAGGGGTCACTCAGGGATCTTTGATTTGTATAAAGAGGCACAAACCAGGGGATGGCCTGTTACCCGTGAACAGTGTAAAACAATCATTTCTGAATGTGATCTGTGTAAGATCAGGTTGGGGGAGCATCCCCTGACGACTGAAATGCTGCATGTTCGGGAAGGAATGTCCTTGTGGTCTACTTGGCAGGTGGACTACATTGGTCCCTTCCGCAAATCAGGCAACAAACAGTATATCATTGTGATGGTGGAAGTGGTATCAGGTCTAACTTGTGCTGAAGCTGTTTCTAAAGCAAATGGTGAAGATACGGTCCGCTTCCTGGAAAGGGTATTTGGGGTATTCCCTAAACCTACACATATTCAGTCTGATAATGGCACTCACTTCTCTTCACATCTGGTACAACAGTGGGCGAGAAGTGAAGGCATCCAGTGGACATTCCACATGCCATACTATCCCCAAGCAAATGGGATAGTAGAACGTACTAACGGGTTAATCAAAAGCCTTATCCGCCCACAGGACTCCAAATGGGATAAAAGGTTGCGATATGCAGTCACCGCCATAAATAACAGATGGGGGGTAAACGGGTGTCCTCGTCTAACTGCTTTCTTTCCCACATCACCCACTCAAGAAAAGGAGAAACAAAGAAAGCCTTGCAACAAGAAAATCTCCCTACACCCAGGACAAACTGTACTGGTACACCTGCCAAACATTGGGAAAGTTAAAATGACCCTGCAAATGCCCGTGAACTCAAATACCTGGGTTGCATCTGACATGAATAACAAAAAACTCAAAATCAGTACAAATTGGATACTTCATGTTGAGTGAAGCAGGATTTCAGGGTTGATTGTAAATATGTATCTGTGTACTTGTGTGTATAGCAATGTGTACATACTAAACCAACAACCCAAAGAACCGGAGACATCCCAAGCCAGAATAGGGTCTGATCAACCCGACACTGGTTTGAGGAGGGGGTACCTTGTGCATACTATAGACTTGATCACCCCATGGTTTACACAACACCTCCTACTATACAGCATCATGTCTCCTATAACTGTTTCCCCTTTTGGGTTGTTGTGTGTACATAAGGTACTAATGATGCACCGATATATATGTAGTCATAACGGGTCTTCTATTTATGTAGTATTTCTCTTGTGTATTTCATATATATGTACATATGTTGTATTGCATATAGGGAATTGTTCCCTCAGAAACACACGTAAAGTGTTATATATATTGTTTTTTATATATATATCCAATATATAGATATGGAGATATGTGAAATTATATATATGTCTTAAACAGGGAAGGAGGTAAGAGTTTGGACAAGAGCCTAATAGGGTACAGATGTACATACATATACAAACACATACCTAGACACACACCACACAGGAAACAAGTCGCTGGGTGAGATGTGAGAGACGGACTCCATAATGGCCTTTAAGCCAGCGACATCTACTGACCAGTCCTGGTAATGCACTCCCCGGCACTCGTGAGAAGAGGACAAAGGTACCAGGTGCATGCGCACAGGACCACACACTACAGCTCCCAGGAGGCACAGCGGGGCCGGAACCGGAAGTGGAGCTGACAGGCGCGCTTTGTGAACAACCACTATGGATATAGCCGCCGCCGTGTGTGCATCGCTGTGGAGGCTGCCGCGGAGCTAGAGGCGCCTTTTCCTGTGGTTGTTGGCGTGTGGACGTACCGAATGGACTGCCTGCCTGAAGTCGCTGGAGAAGGAGGAGGATCCCGACTAGGGATCGGCTTTGGCTGTACTCCGGTGGTGAGACTTGCGAACTTGACTACGCTCTGACATTTCCTATTAACACTTATAGACATTCATACATTCATACATACCTATACCATACACTCGCTTCCTATTAATCTTCCTAAAGGCTCTCTCCAAGTTTTTTCCCTTCTATCCCTGTCCGGGACTAAGAACGGGGGGCTGGGAGGGGGGTAGAATTATTCCTATCATTGTTTGTCTTGTGTTGTTTGTTTGTTTGTTTATTCCTATACATATATATATATTGTTCTTGTATACATGTGTTATTGTTCTGTAGAAACAACCTTGCCTACACCGTAGTGCCTTTAATAAACCCATTGATTCTGGAGCATTGTGTGTGAGTACAACAGGGAGTGGTCTTCGGCCCTCGATTCCTTTGTGAAGGGCAGTGGGTCGCGGCTTTTCTTATCTCGGTTCGCGACAGCTCCAGTTTGCACCTGTTGCCCCTTATGCTATCACTGGACATCACTGAGCCTGGCTCTGTCCTCCTGACACTCGCCCTTAGCATATTTATAAACATTGATGAGGTTGCCCCTCAGTCTCCTCTTCTCCAAGCTAAAGAGACCCAGCACCCTCAGCCTTTCCTCATAAGGGAGATGTTCCACTCCCTTAATCATCTTTGTGGCTCTGCGCTGGACTCTTTCAAGCAGTTCCCTGTCCTTCTTGAACTGAGGGGCCCAGAACTGGACACAATGTTCCAGATGGGGCCTCACCAAGGCAGAATAGAGGGGGAGGAGAACCTCTCTTGACATATTAACCACACCCTTTCTAATACACCCCAGGATGCCATTGGCCTTATTGGCCACAAGGGCACATTGCTGACTCATGGTCATCCTTCTGTCCACCAGGACCCCCAGGTCCCTTTCCCCTACGCTGCTCTCCAGCAGGTCAGCCCCCAACCTTTACTGGTACAATCACCTCCCTGTCCTCCATTTGCCTTAGCATAGCTTCTAGGAGGATCTGTTCCATGATCTTCCTAGGCAGAGGTGAGGCTGTGTGACCTAAATAGATTGAAACATTCTTTAAAAACTCCTCTTTCAGCCCTTGGAAATAACCAATGGCTTATAACAGATATTTTGCCTCAGTGGGGAGAAGTAAATGAGAAGGACCACCAGTTGATTGCAGATGCAATTGATCAGGCCCAAAACAATGTTTCTCTAGCCCTTAGTTGTATCCAAGCTCACCTGTGGATGCAACTAATGGCAACTACAATTATATGGGAAGGTAAAGAAGGCACCTTACCTACCGAAATTCAGAAGGTAATTTGGGATAACATAACTAAATTCAAGCAAAAATTCCAGTCATGGTGGTATCTGGTTAATTTCACTTTGCAGCCCTACTGATGTTAAGGCCACAGCTTTTGTGTTGACAATACGCAATTCTTTGGTGTATACAATATACCCGATTGTCGCGGGCTCCCCTGTGGTACACGCTGAACTCCACCATTCTCCTGCACTACCCACCAAGTATGTCCAGGACCTTGAGTAGAGACAACCCCACGAATGGGTTGGCCTCTGCCCAAAGCAGGTGTCGCGGGCCGATATCAAAAGCTACCGGCTGTCAGGATGCTTCTGCGACTTCCCCCCCCACAATGGAGAGGTTTGTGAATGAGACTGCACGCACAGCCACTGCGGGACCATATCTTAGAGTGTAGATTGGAATGCCCCCTCACCACGCTCACAAATTGTTACTGAGACCAATGTTCAACTAACAAATTAATTGGTTTATTAAGGGTTAACACAAATCGAAGGACCAAGGTTCAGGGAAGGTAATCTAGGCATATATCAGAAAGGAAAATCAGGGTTCTATGGTATTAGTAAGTGCACTCCCCGAGAGAGAAGTGTAGGATTAATGGAGGAGAAGGGTAGGAGTTGAACCAGGTAGATATGTGTATGTGGATGTTTGTGTGTGTGTGTGTATGTGTATGTGCATGCGTGTTACCCTCCTTCCACAGCGATGATGTGACCAGTGTCCTGGTGACTTGGCGGTGGGGCAACCCCACGATGGGGCAACCCAGCGGCGGGTTGACCCCTCCAGCAGGCAACAGGCAGGCAGGGCAGGCATGGCAGGCAGGCAGGGCAGGCATGGCAGGCACAGCTCCAGTCTGGGCAGTGACTCTCCGCAAACGCCAGGCTCCGACAAGCGGCAAGCAGCAATCCCCCGCGGGCGAGCATAAGCCCCCCCACGTGGAGCAGCTGCAATACTTGCAGGCAGCTTAGCTGATCACCGTGTCCAGCAGACGAAGGAAAGTTCTCTGGTTCACCAGCACAGCCTGCCTCCTTTTTGATAACATTTTCTGTTCAACTCGTGGCCAGGTGCCCAGTTTTTTCAGCCTGCTATCTGTATTTCTGCCAAGTCTGTTTCAGTTTGTCCTCGGCTAAATCAGCAAAAGGTACTTTGATGGCTTTAAAGTCATTCCGCCTAATCTTATATGGGGGGAGAAGGAAAAGTGGTCCGTTCCCCACACCAGTCATTGCACTGGGAGTGAATCAACGTGGGACTGTACTCTATCCCATAGAACACAGAGTGTGGGCTCAGCAAAACAGAAGTAAATGGCAGACTGTTGATCTTGACGCATGTATTGTATGAGAGCAACAAGGGTTTGTCTGTGAAAGTAATACCATCAAGGCCCAAGACATTTGTCTTAACATGGAACAAAACATTTGTCATTTTGAAATACACCCCAATGAGATTCCGGAAACAGTACTTGTATACATTGGAAAGGGATGTGTGTGTTTGAGAACAGCTTGTGGTTTCATGCTTGTAGATTATACTACTATAGATACAAGTAATCATTCTAATATTTGTGTTTGTAACTTTACTAACCTTAGAGGATGTGGCTTCAATTATTCAGCTCCAGTCACCACTCACGAGCTGCTACAATCTAACTACACCTTGTATCAAGATCTGCTGCCTGTTGCTGTCAGCATGAACATCACTTCGTTGAAGAGACTTACAACATGAGGACTTAAAGCAATTGCTGAAGCGAGTCCAAGAAAATGGACAAAAAAACCTTTATTACTGTCCATCACAATGCAAAGGAGATACATCAAGTGTTAGAATCATAGAATCATCAAGATTGGAAAAGACATTCAAGATCATCAAATCCAATCGTCCATCCTACAACCCCTAACCACTAAACCACCTCCTGAAACACCACATCTACCTGTATTTTTAACACCTCCAGGGACAGTGCCTCCACCACCTCCCTGGGCAGCCTGTTCCAAGGCCTCACCACTCTTTCTGTGAAGAAATTTTTCCTAATATCCAATCTGAACCTCCCCTGGTGCAACTTGACCCCATTTCCTCTTGTCCTATGGCTAGTCACTAGGGAGAAGAGGCCAACACAAGCCTCACTACAACCTCCTCTTGGGTATTTGTAGAGAGCAATGAGGTCTCCCTTCAGCCTCCTCTTCTCCAGACTGAACAGCCCCAGCTCCCTCAGCTTCTCCTCATAAGGCCAGTTCTCAAGACCCCTAATCAGCTTAGTTGCCCTTCTCTGCACCCTCTCCAGCACTTCAACGTCCTTCTTATACTGTGGTGTCCAAAACTGCACACGGTACTTGAGGTGCAGCCTCACCAAGGCCGAGTATAGGAGCAGGATCACCTCCCTGGTCCTGCTGGTCACACTATTCCTGATGCAGGCCAGGATGGTGTTGGCCTTCTTGGGCACCTGGGCACATTGCTGGCTCATGTTCAGCTGGCTGTCAATCAGCACTCCCAGGTCCCTCTCTGCTGGATTGCTCTCCGGCCACTCCTCCCCAAGCCTGTAGCACTGCTGGGGGTTGTCGTGGCCAAAGTGCAGGACCCAACATTTGGCCTTATTGAAACTCATGTCATTGGCCTTGGCCCAACCATCCAGCCTGTCTAGATCCCTCTGTAGAGCCTCCCTGCCCTCAAGCAGATCAACACTTCCACCCAGCTTAGTGTCATCTGCAAACTTATTGAGGGTGCACTCTATCCCTTCATCCAAGTCATCAATAAAGATGTTAAACAGGAGCGGCCCCAGCACTGAGCCCTGGGGAACACCACTCATGAGTGGCTGCCAACTGGATTTAACTCCATTGAACACAACTCTTTGGATGCGGCCATCCAACCAGTTCTTTTATCCAGCAAAGCGTGTGCACATCCAAGCTAAGAGCAGCCAGCTTCTCTAGGAGAATGTTGTGGGAAACCTTATCAAAGGCCTTGCTAAAGTCAAGGTAGACACCATCCACAGCCCTTCCCTCATCCAATAAGCATGTCACCCTGTCGTAGAAGGAGATCAGGTTAGTCAAACAGGACCTGACCTTCATGAACCCATGCTGACTGGGCCTAATCACCTGGTTGTTCTGCATGCAACGCATAATGGTACTCAGGATGATCTGCTCCATCAGCTTCCCTGGTACTGAACTCAGACTAACAGGCCTGTAATTTCCCCGATCATCCTTCCTTCCCTTCTTGTATATGGGGTTAACACTGGCTGATTTCCAATCTGCTGGTACCTCTCCAGTCAGCCAGGACTGCTGAAAAATTATAGCAAGTGGCTTAGTGAGCACCCCCACCAGCTCTTTCAGCACTCTTGGGTGCATCCCATTTGGCCCCATAGATTTGTGCCCGTCCACGTGGCGTAGCAGGTCACTGACCATTTCCTCCTGGATTGTGGGGGGATTGCTCTGCTCCTGGTCCCTGTCCCCTTGCTTAGGGAGTTGGATCCCTTCAACATACCTGGCCCTCCTACTAAACACTGAGGCGAAAAAGTCATTTAGCACCTCAGCCTTTTCCTCGTTGTTCATCACTATGTTTCCTCCTGCATCTAACAGGGGATGGAGGGTCTCCCTGGTCTTTGTTTTGCTGTTAATGTATTTATAGAAGCTTTTCTTGTTATCCTTTACCATGGAGGCCAGATTAATTTCTATCTGGGCTTTGGACCTTCCCTCCCTGCATAACCTCACAGCATTTTTGTAGTCCTCATGAATGGCCTGCTCCTTCCCCCAAAGGCCATAGATTCTCTTTTTCTCCCTAAGCATCAGCCAAAGCTCCCTGTTCAGCCAGGCTGGTCTTCTATGCTGCCTGCTTGCCTTACAGCACATGGGGATGACCTGCTCCTGCGCCTTCAAGACTCCTCCTTGAAGAGCGTCCAGCCTTCCTGGACTCCTATACCCTTCAGAACAGATTCCCAAGGGATTCTGGCAATCAGAGAGAGAGTACAGAGAGAAGGAGAACATAAATGGTGGGACACTCTTTTCAGATGGTCACTAAATGCTACAGGTCCCTTCAACAAGATGTTACACCCTTTTTTTGTCTTATTAATACTCAATATATTGTGTTTTGTTTTGACAATTGCTCTGTATGCTAGGCTTTGGAAACACTTCACTTATCAGATATTCCCACAAGATATATATGTACTTGATAATCCCCACAGTAAGAATGAGTGACATTCCCCACTCCTTCTAGGTACTGTGGAGCTTGAGTGACTATAGTAACAGGGTGGATTATGTGGGATGATTGGTGAAAGTGTGTCCTGGTCTGAGCCAGCATAGAACCAATTTTTCTTTTTAGTGATTTTACTTTTCAGTAAAGTCTCTTCTAATTAGCTGCAGTTGCTGAAATTTACAGCATATTGTGGGGAATGGACCACTTTTCCTCCTCCCCCCACATAAGATTAGGCAGAATGCCTTTCAAGCCAGTGAAGTGCCTTTTGCTGATTTAGCCAAGGACAAACTGAAACACTTGGCAGAAATACAGATAGCAGGCCACCTCTGAAAGACTGGGCATTTAGCCACAAGTTAAAGGAGAATGTTATCTAAAAAGGAGGTGGGCTGTGCCGCTGAACCAGAGAACTTTCTTTCATCTGCTGGACTCGGTGATTGGCTGAGCTGCCTGCAAGTGCTGTGGCTTCTCCGCGGGGGGGCCTGTGCTTGCTTGCGGGGGATTGCTACCTGCTGCTGCTCACTAGTGCCTAGGGAGTCGCCGCCCGGAGCGGAGCCTGCCATGCCGTGTCTGGCTGCCGTGCCGTGCCTGTGCCTGTGCCTGCTTGCCATGACTGCCTGTGGCTGTTGCCTGCTAGAGGGGTCGAACCACCGGGTTGCCCCCTGTCACAGGGTAGCCCCACCGTGGAGTCGTCAGGACGCTGGTCACATCCCTGCTGCGGAAGGAGGGTAACACGTGTATACACACAGCTCCACACACACCCACACCCACACCCACCCACACCCACATATCTACCAGGATCTACTCCTATCCTTCTCCTCCATTAATCCTACACCTCTTTCGCAGGGAGTGCACTTACTAATATCATAGAACCCTGATTTCCTTCCTGATATATGCCTAGACTACCTTCCCTGAACCTCGGTCCCTCGATTTGTGTTAACCCTTAATAAACCAATTAATTTATCAGTTAAGCATTGGTCTCTGTAACAATTTGTGAGCGTGGTGAGGGGGCATTCCAATCTACACTCTAAGATACGGTCCCACAATGGCTGCGCGTGTGGTCTCATTTACCAACCTCTCTGATGGGGGGGGGGGGAAGTCGCGGAAGCATCCTGACAGCCGGTGGCTTTTTATATCGGCTCGTGACATTTCTGGTGTCAGAAGTGGGATAGAGGGTCTTTTGGAGCTCCCAGACCACGCTCTCAATTGCTAAATTAATAAAAAAAGAAAAAGAAATTGCTATCAAAATGAGCACCAAGAGTATCGCTACAGATGTAGAGGATGCCAGTTGTGCAGAAAGCACCGAGGTTCCGGAAAGGTTGGATATATCATGCCTTACATGCTTACAGGACAATATTAAAGGGCTTACAGACAAAGCATGACAGCAAGAGGTTAGGGAGTTAGAGTTACAGCAAGATGTTAATGAGTTAAAGCAAGAGGTTAATTAGTTAAAGCAGGAGCTCACAGAGAAAGTATCACAGCAAGAGTTAGAGTTACAGCATGAGTCTAATGAGTTAAAGCAGGAGCTTACAGGGAAAGCGTCACAGCAGGAGGTTAAGGAGTTACTGTTAAACTTAAAGAAAGAGTTACAGGAGGAACATAGTAAGTTGCAGCAGGAATTTGAAGGGTTACTGCAAAGGCTTGAGTGCGGGTCTGCAGGGGCGCAGAAGGAGAAGCGGCATGAAAAATGTAAAAAACTGCAACAGGAATATAAGAAGCGGCAACAGGAATATGATGCACTGCAGCAGAATAATCAGGAGGGTGTAAGGATAGAAAAGAAGTATAGGGAGTTGCACAAGACACATGAGGAGGTGCAACTAAGCTTACAACGGACCCAACGGGAGAAAATAGACATGCAACAGGTGATAGAGGCAATGCAGCAAGAGGTTAGAGTGCTACGAAGGGAGCAAACAAGATTGTACCAAGAGATTGAAAACCTGCAACAAGAGAATAATAATCTGCGAGAGCAGTTAAGACAAAAAGTTGCTCCCCCTTCTAAGAAGGAGGACGCGTCTGAGAGTGATCCAATTAAAGGTCTCAGCCAGCACTTTAGTTGAGCATTGTCTTTTGAAGAAACAGCAGAAGTTCCCGAAGAGCAGGAAAGTGGTAAGCCCAATATTGATCAGTTAGGTCCTTGGTATGAAAGAATGGTCTTTTAAAGAAAAAGTAGGACTTCTTAACACACTCGTAGAACAGCAGCAGGCCGCAGCCTGTCCGCTCCCTCAGTCCCCCTAAGCTAATGGAGGGTCGGAGGAAGTAACTGTCAAGATAGATGAGCTGTGTTCAGAGCTGCGTTCAGTCCTTGATAAAGGAATACAAGATCTGACACGTTATGTTAGGCCTCCTCAATATAGTTTGGAAGAGGATGAAGAGCAGGAGGGAGTGGAACATAGACATGTGCGCCCAGTTAAGACGACTACTTATTCTCAAAGAGCAGGTGCTGCACAGAGAGATGTGGAGGAAAAGGAAAAACTTTACACTCCACTAGAACTGGCAAAGCTTAAAAAACAATACAGCAGGCTTCAGTCTGAGACGGAAGCTGAATATGTGATGAGAGTGCCCCTCACAGGGGGAGACGATATTCTGTTAAATGAACATGAAGCTGGTGGGTACTGGGGACCAACTGCTTGTTGGTTGTGTTGATGTTCCTCATTAGCTCGACTCAGTGGCATGTGTGCATCTACATGGCGCACTTTCACAGCCAATTTCCCTACCCACCAGCAGAGGACAACCGAGTGCCCTGAAAGGGGATCACTCTAATATCATGGAAAATGTCTGCAAAGCTGCCGTACTTCAAATGATTCATGACCGTGAGTTAGTACCAGAGCAGAGTAGTCCTTTGTCTCTTAGAGTGAAACCAGACAGATTACCTGTTTTGTTCAAGGGACTCTCTCCAGCACTTAAGATTGAAGCCACCCAATATCGGAAACTGATCGAAAGTGGCAACATACGCCCTACATGGGCTACATTAGCCAGAGACCTGGTAGCTTATGGAAAGACATATGGTGAATCTGGAGGTTCTGGCAGATCTTCTGCAGTCAGACAAGTCACAGTTACTCGACCTTCATATGCTGAGGTGGCTGCTAAGCCACCTCAGAACCCACTTCCTTCTAGGAACTCGCCCCCTTCTAAGCAGCAAGAGAAATCACGGGGTGACTGGACAGTTGTGAATAGAGATAGACAAAACAAAAAACCAAGAAGCTCGCCTGGAAACCAATGCCCTGAGACACAACGTACTTCATCACAAGATAGCAAGGGGCCATACACTAAGCTTAAGGAGGAAGCCAGGCGTATAGGGATCCCAGCTTCACTTTTGGCTCTGAGTTATTCTTATAGACACCTAAAAGAACTGATTGAATGGTGGCGTAGTCTAGCTAATTCAAGACAAAATCAGTCTACAAGGCCTAGGTCACAGTCTAGGGCACAGTCTAGGGCACGGTCTAGATCCAGAGGAAGATCAAGAGTAAGATCCCAATCCAGTGATTCGGAAAACTAGATAACCCTCCTCCTGCTAAGAAAAGAAAGTCTAAAAGACAGCGGAGGAGGGGAAAAACACAGGATTCCAATACATAGAATGAAAATGCCTCCCAAGTAGACAAAAATCACTCAGGCCCTAAAACTCTCAAACCTCCAAAAGACTGGCAAAATGTATTAAGATTAGTTAAAAGTAAAGATGGGGACATGGAGATTACCTGTGCTGTAGGACCTAAACGTTATCCTGTCGCTTTTGTGGTAGACACAGGAGCACAAATTTCTACACTAAAAGCTGATGAAGCTGAGCACTGTGGCATTACGTTATCTTCAAAGCCAATATATGTGAGTGGAGCATTTGGTAACTCTGCTTTACAAAAAACAGCTAAAGTCACTATACACCTTCCAGGAGAGGACAAACCGATTCGGACCGAGATGATTGTGGGTGACATTACTTTCAATGTTTTAGGAATGGATGTTATCACAGGCCAAGCGTGGAGGGATGAAGAAGGCCGTTGCTGGAATTTTGGCACACCGACACCAGATATAAGGTTGTTACAGCGTGCTTCGCACCTGCCACAAAGGAGGATAACAAATGTGAAACAATATTCCATCCCAATTGCTGCAAAAAATGGCATTAAAGAAGTAACTTCTGATTTGAAGCAAAAGGGTATCATCATACCCTGTCATTCACCATTTAATTCCCCAATTTGGCTTGTAAGGAAGCCAAATGGTAAATGGAGAATGACAGTGGATTACAGGAAGCTAAATGCCAATACAGAAGTACTCACAGCTGCTGTACCCATGTGAGAGACGGACTCCATGATGGCCTTTAATCCAGCGACATCTACTGACCAGTCCTGGTAATGCACTCCCCGGCACTCGTGGGGAGAGGACAGAGGTACCAGGCGCATGCGCACAGACCCACAGACTACAGCTCCCAGGAGGCACGGCGGGGCCGGAACCGGGAAAGGGAGAAGCAAGAAGGCGCGCGCTCTGTGAACTCACACGGGTCCAGCCGGCGCGGCGAGGGTACCGCTGCGGAGGCGGCCGTGCTGTTGCGGCGCCGCTCCCTGTGGTTGTTGGCGTGTGGACGTACCGAGCGGATCGTTTGCCTGTAGTCTCAGGGGACAGGACGTGGATCCCGACCAGGGATTGGCTTCGGCCGTACCCCCCGGTGGTGAGAATTGCGAATATCTTACTAACATTCCTACAAACATTCCTACATAATATTCACACATACCAGACACTCACTTCTCTTTTCCAATATTCTTCTATTTCCCAAAGGCTCTCTCCAGGCTTTCCCTCTTATCCCTGTCTGGGAACAGGAACAGGGGGGAAGGGGGGAGGTTCTCTCTTGTTTTCTGTGTGTGTTGTTATTGGTATATAGATGTATAGTTGTATAGCTGTTGGTATATGGATATATAGGTGTGGATATACATAGAGATAGACCCTGTGTGATCGTTGATATCAGACTTGCCAAACCCTCAGTGCCTTTAATAAATCTATTGATTCTTAAGCGTTGTTTGTGGGTGTGACGGGGAGTGGTCTTCAGCTCTTGATCCCCTGAGGTGGGGGTGCGAGTCGCGGCTTTACCTATCTCGGTCTGCGACAACCCAACACTGCTGATCTGGTGCTAGAAATCCAGGAAACAGCACACCCGGTGCTGGCCTCCCTGGGTATAAAGGATATGTTTTTCCAAATCCCTATTGATCCTGAGGACCAAAAAATATTTTGCCTTCACTTGGGATTGGGTACAGTACACCTTCACAAGGTTGCCCCAGGGATATAAACACTCACCCACACTGGCCCATCACGCACTTGCGTGTGAGCTGGAAAACGTTCCAGAAACCAAAAACAATTCTAAAGTAAAACTCTATCAGTACATAGATGATATGCTGATAGGGGGCCAGACTGAGGGAGAGGTAAAGGCAGTTTATGATGCCATAATTAAGCATTTAACAGACATGCAAATAGAAATCCCTAAAGACAAAAGGCAACCCCCATCCCAAGAGGCAAAATTTCTGGGAACAAGGTGGAAGGGGGGAACCTGGAATATTCCTTCTGATACTTTGTCTCACTTGAATAAAATAAAAGTACCATCTAATAAAAAAGAATTGCAAGGATTACTAGGAACCCTTCAGTACTGGAGAAAACACATCCCATATTTTTCCGTTATAGCACATCCTCTTTATGATTTATTGAAAAAGAATCGTCACTGGGAATGGAATAAATCTCATGACGAGGCCCTTGAACTATTAGTATTGGAAGCACAGACCTTTCAGACTCTGGGACCTCTCCACCCAGAAGAGCCAACGGTAATAGAATGGGGGTTCTCAGCCAGTGCCTCATCATATCATTTTTGGCAATGGGGACCTAATGGGAGTACTCGACCACTTGGCTTTTATTCTCAGCCTTTTAAGGACTCAGAGAAGCGATATTCCACTCTGGAGAAAGGATTGTTAACAGTGTGCACAGCACTAATAGAAGTTACCAAAATCATCAAAAAACAAAAGGTAATTCTATAAGGCCCTTTCAAAGTAGTTAACCAAGTGCTGTCTGGGAAAGCCCCTCCAGAAGGAATATCCAAAAAAGGGAACAATCAGGAAGTGGTATAGCCAAATTGAGTATTATTCTGGCCTTTTCAATCTTGAAGAAGGCCCAGATAAACAACTGAAAATTCAGGAACAAATTGGCTCTACAGAGGAAAAAGATTTAATAGTCAAAACTCCCAGTCCTATTAAAGAGGCCCCGGAATACAGGAGTGAAATGGTTAATGCTTGGTTTACAGATGCATCAGCCTGAAGAGAAGGTAAGACCTGGTTGTTCAGATCTGCTGCAGTTAAACCCTCCACAGCTGAACAAATAATAAATCATGATAAAGGCAGTGCATAAGTGGGGGAGCTGGATGCTGTTCTCAATGTTTTTGTGAAAGAAAAAGCCTCCAAGGACGCTGTGTACATCTACACAGATTCCTCTTCGGTCTTTAAGGGCTGTGTGGAATGGATAACTTTATGGGAACAGAAGAACTGGGTAATTAACAGGGTGCCAGTTTGCCAGAAAGGGAAATGGCAACAGATATTGAAAATTGCCAAGAAAAATCCTAACTTTCATATAGGGTGGATTCCTTCTCACCAGACTAACCTGAAAGATGAAGCTAGTAGGTGGAATAATGTGTCGGTTTGGCACCGAGTTGGCAGTCAAAACAATAACAGTAACACTCGCGATTCACCCCCTTCCCCTAAGGTAGGGAAAAAGGGAGAAAAATGAGAAAGAGAGGCTTTCTGGCTTGAAAAGTGAATTGAGTGAATTGAGCACTGAGTGGTGGTGTAACCTCATTCAGGCCACGATAGTCCACTGTCAGCCTCCACTCGCCATCAGGCTTCTGGCCTGATAGGACTGTTGAAGGTTGAGTGAGTCCTGCTGATCACTCCCTGGCTCTCCAGTTGTCGAATCAGCTTATGGATGGGAATCACAGAGTCTCTGTTGGTGCAATATTGTCGTCTGTGCACTGTTGAAGTGGCAATTGGCACCTGTTGGTCTTCAACCTTCAGCAACCCCACTAGCGAAGGGTCATCTGAAAGGCCAGGCAAGGTATGCAGCTGTTCAACGTCCTCAGTCTCTACAGCTGCTATACCAAAGGCCCACCGGTACTCTTTTGGGACTTGGAAATATCCTTTTTTTAGGATCCAAGGATGCAAGGAGCATCTGGGCCAGTCACAATAGGGCACTTCTGCCACTTATTGCCAGTGAGGCTTACATCAGCTTCGACAATGGTCAGTTCTTTAGATCCTCCTGTCACTCCAGAAATAGTAACAGACTCTGTCCCCTTGTGATTCAATGGCATTAAGGTGCACTGTACACCCGTGTCCACCAAGGCTTTATACCTTTGTGGTTCCAATGTGCCAGGCCACTGAATCCACACAGTCCAATAAATTCGGTTGTCCCTCTCCTCCCCCTGGCTGGAGGCAGGGCACCTCTAATACTGACCATTAGAGGTCGATGCACCATCTTGGTTGAAGGACTGGTTGCTGGAAATCGGAGCTGCCTTCTTCCAGGAAGAACCATCTACTGCACCTTTTCTACCTAGCAGCTCTTGTACACTTAGCTGGAGAATATCAGTGGGTATATTATCCCAGGTTCTCGTATCCTCTTTGTAATAATCACGCAAGAGGAACCACAGGTGATGTCGAAGTGGGTCCCGTCTCTCTTGTTGTCTCGTAGCAGGGTGTCTCCTCTTGATGGCTGCAACACAAGCCCAGTTGTCCTTAGGGAGATACTGGGGTATAGGGAAAGGCTGGGATTTACCTTCCCATCTGTCCAGATTCCTTCTGTCAGTCACCTTTGCAATGGCTGAGGTGTGGAAGTGACGATAATCACAAAACATATCTCCATACTGTCGTGCTTTGAAAGCCAATTCACGCACCATTGGTCTATTGGATTCATCAAAACATCCCATGAAGGAGAATATATGGGCATGTGTTGCTGGTACAGCCTGTGCAAATCTCCGGAACATGGGCGTGTCGCACACGACATCATCAGGGTTTAGAAACCCTTGGTCATCATAGATCACTTCTTGCACTGCTAATTCTCTCAAATATGTGATGGCTCTTTCAAGAGTGGGCGCTCTGCTTCGGCATAGGTCAATGTCACCCTTATGGGGGTACCTGCTCCGTATGGCTGAAAGAAGGCAGCTCCACAGGTTGATATCTCCTGTCTTATCACCAACTGCTCTATCAATACCATCATCTTTAGCCAGGGATCCCAACTGTCTGGCTTCTCTTTCGTCCAGGGTGTGGGTGTCGGCTCCACCATCAAAACATCGGAGCAGCCAGGAAAGAAGCCCCTTATTTTCATTGCGGGTAAAGTCCTTTCTCATGAGACACAATTCCTTTAGGGAGAAAGGCTTTAGCAGGTAGTCATCCTTATCTGCTTGAGAAGGGCCTGCTCCTCCATCTGCTTGAGAAGGGCCTGCCTGTTTATTTACTTGAGAAGGGCCTGTTCCATCATCTGCTTTAGAAAGGCCTGCTCCATCATCTGTTTTAGAATCATCTAGGAGAATCATCAGGAGCGGGAATAAGGATCTTTCGCCTTTACTTTGCCCCTGGTCACCTTTACTCTTTTGAATCGAATGGGAGTGGACTTAGTCTTTGCAGAAGCAGCTGCTTTTGTAGCAGCACCAGTGGTGGTAGCAGCAACAGTGACAGCAGTAACAGCGGTGGTAGCAGCACTGCCTGTGGGGGATTGGCAGTGAGTGGAACAACACCTCACTCTACGCATCCACGGTACGCTATAAGCATTCAGCAGTAGCATCCCCAGTGAAACTATGCTATTTAGATCAAGAGCTTGGATATTCAGGCTGAGCGGGAGTGGAAAGGCAAAATTGAGTCTGCCATTACCAACATAGACCTTTCTATCCACATGCGCATTCACACTGCACACATACAGTATCCCTATACAGATCAATATCATGACCCCTGTTATCACTAAATAGGTTATTACACGGTTGATTATAGCTATAGTCTTATCAATAAACCACAGAACAATAACAAGAACAGATGCAGTAAGCAGTAGTATCCCTGCATAATACACGTACGACTGCATGTCGGGTGCAAAAATTATCTGTTCAGTTTTCAACCCATCCATGCCTTCAGTAGACATGTCCATTCAGCTCCTGCCTCGCCAATTAATTATTGTCACGGTTTGGCTCTGGGTTGGCAGTCAAACCAATAACAATAAAGCTCTCGATTCCCCCCCTCCCCCAAGGTAGGGAAAGAGGGAGAAAAAATGAGAAAGAGAGGCTTTCTGGGTTGAAAAGTGAAACAGATTGATTTTAATTATTAGTGACAAGGGAATATATATATTTATAAAAGGATGTGCAACACCCGATCCCCTCCCTTCTCCCCCAGTGACTCTCACAGCAACTCTTCCCCCTGGTGACTTCCAGATGAAGGGGGGAGTGTCAGGGTGCATGGACAGGGTCCTTGGATGTCGACTATGAAGAAAACATGGGAAAAAAAAGAGACAGCCAAAGAGAGGGCGATAGAAGCAACAGTAAGCAGAAAAAGAGAGAGAAAAAGGAAACAAAAGGCTCGACTTCCATAATGTCTTAACTTATACTGAAAGCCAAATAGAGAAAATATTATGAGAAGGGAATATTCTGATTTGCTGATCCTGCCTTCGGTCTAATCTGCTCCCCCGTACGGGGGGAGGCTGCAGACACTGAGAAGTGATCTTGGTTATTATCAGTCCACTGGAAGAAAACAAAAATCAGCAAAGAGAAAGTTCACTTCACCCTGGCTCAAACCAGGACACCCCCCCCCCCCCCACACACACACACAGTGAAATGGGAAGGACAAAGGCCAACTATAAGCTCGTGGGTCGACACAAGGGACAAGCAGGGTTTCACTCACCGATTATGGTCACAGGCAAAAGAGACTCAACTTGGGAGAAAAATAATAATTTAATTTACCACTAATCAAATGCACACAGGACAAAGAGAAAACAAAACCCAGGGCTTAAATACTTTACCCCACCCCTCCCTTCTTACCGGGCCCAAAATACTTTTTTCCCGATTTCTCTACCTCCTTCCTTCCAGTGGCACAGGGGAACAGGGAATGGGGTTTAGAGTCAGTTTGTTGGAAAATAACTCAGAAATGTAGAATGATGTGGTCATTTTGTGTAAGATGTACTCTGTATATATATATATATACAAGTTAAAATTGCAGTCAGAGAAGCACACAATTATTAGTACCACAGCTAGCATTGAGCAAGGACATCCTGCAATAACTAGGCCTTGAAGAAGGCAATTAATCAAGAGGTTTAAAGAGTGCCTCATGTAAATCACCAACTTGGCAGATAAGACTTGAGGTCTATATGGATAATAAGACCAAAGGAATGCAGGAGGTGATAAAGAAGAACCAAAATCAAGAAGATTGACAGCTAAACCACACTTGTGCAGTTGAAGCTGTAGAAGTTGCGATATTGTGTCCTTTAGGTGAATTTAGCTCATTATAATGTCATTATAATACTAAAAATCACACCCCCAGGTGAAAAAGACCCCTGCCCATGTGAAGACCCTTCCCCTGAGCATGTGTGATAGCAGAAAAAGTGATGTGACTATATGTAAATCGCTAACCAATCATTATAAGCAGGATGGACTTGGAAACTTACTAACTCTACAGTTTTGTGTAGAAATATGTCATAAAAAATCTCATTTGTTTTGCTTGATTTGTGGAAAGGCACCAAGCACCCAGCTTTGTACAAACCCGCACGTCTCTGGTTTAATTGCCATGGTTTAAGTCCATTGTTACCATAGATCACCTCTCGCACAGCCAATTCTCTCAAGTACGTAATGGCTCTCTCAAGAGTTGGTCTTCTGCTTCGGTGCCATTCGATGTCACCCTTATGGGGGTATCCCTCCCTCACAGCTGAGAGAAGTCGGCCCCACAGGGTGGTAGTTCCTGTCTTACTACCAAGTGCTCTATCAATACCAGCATCTCTGGCCAGGGATCCCAACTGCTTGGCTTCTCTCTCATCCACGTCATAGGTTTCAGCCCCACTATCAAAGCATCGGAGCAACCAAGGAAGAAGTGCCTCACCGTCAATGCGGGTAAAGTCCTTTTTCATGAGGCGCAGTTCCTTTAGAGATAAAGACTGGACAAGATCATCATCGTCATCTGCTTGAGAAGGGCCTGCTTTTCTATCTGCTTGAGAGTGGTCTGATTTCTTATCTGCTTGAGAAGTACCTCCTCCATCATCTGATTTAGAGTCGTCTACTTCCCCAGTTTCAGTCTCTAACACAGTTTGAAGAAACTCTGGATTTCTCAGACAGGAGCGGGTAAAAGGGCTGGAGCATTTCACCTTTGCTTTGCTCCTGGTCACAGGATTAACTCTTAGTTTGTATCGAAGGGGATTGGCCTTAATCTTTGCAGAAGCAGCTGTTTTTGTAGCAGTACCAGTGTTGGCAGCAGCAGCAGTGGTGGTAGCAGCATCACAGGTGGCAGCAGCCTTGCCTGTGGGGGATTGGCAGTGAGTAGCACAACACCTCACTCTACGCATCCACAATACACTATAAACATTCAGCAGAAGCATCCCTACTGAAACAATGCTATTCAGATCAAGAGCTGGGAGTTTTATCTTGAGACAAAATGGAGAGGTAAAACTGGACCTGCTACTGCTACTACCAACATAGATCTTTTCATTCACTTGAGGATCTGTACCATAACTGTACACATACAGTGCCCCCATAAAGATCAGTATCAAAAACCCTAGGATCACTAGGCCAGTAATTATACGGTTGATTATGGCTACAGTTTTGTTGATAGACCATAAAACAATAACAAGAACAGCTACACAGAGCAGTATGATCCCAGCTGCATACCACATTGTGAGAGACAGACCCTATAATGGCCTTTAAGCCAGCGACATTTATTGACCATTCGTGGTGATGCACTCCTTGCACTCATGAGAAGAGAAGGGAGGTACCAGGCGCATGCGTACAGGACCACAGACTACAGTTCCCAGGAGGCTAGGCACAGCCGTGCCAGAACCGGAAGGGGAGCCAAAAGGCGCGCGCTGCAAATACTCACTGCAGACACAGCCGCTGTGTGTGTCACGCCGCGGAGGCTGCCGTGAAGCCATGGGGTGTCTTTTCTGTGGTTCTTGGTCGTGTGAGCTCACCAAATGGACTGCTTGCCTGGAGTCAAGGACAGAGAAGGAGGGTCCCGACCAGGGATCGGCTTTGGCCACACCCCGGTGGTGAGGATTGTGAACTTGTATACATTCTTACATTTCCTACTGACTCTTATACACATTCATACACAACATACACCATAATTCACAATTCTATGATATTTCCTACAGGCTCTCTCCAAGCTTTTTCCCTCTTATCCCTATCCGGGAATTGGGGGGGGGAAGAAGGAGGGGGGATACTCTTGTTATTTTGATATCTAAAATAGAAATAGCTTTGCCATAACCTCAGTGCCTATAATGAACTTAGTAATTCCTTTCTGGTCTGGATACTTGTTTGTGAGTGTGATAGGGTGTAGTCCTCAGCCCTCAATTCTCTTTAGGAGGGGAGTGGGTCGCAGTCTTGCCCATATCGGTCCGAGACATTTTTGGCATAATCGGCAGCATTCAAGGGTCTGTTGTAGCCCCTGAACACCCTCACCTTAAATTAAGAAAATGGAGGGTGAACCTCGTGAAGGTTCGACTGATATCCCTGAGGAGGCAGCTGGCACTGAGGGGGACACAAGGAGTTCAACAGCCGTTAGTAGTCCTCCTAGTAGTCCATTGTATGCTGAGGTTCTGGCAAAACCAACTGGGACGTATGATTCCCCTCTATACACTGAGTCTCCGACAAGATCGCCACATTCCGTAGGTAATATGATACAGAGTGTTGTTAATGAGACCTATCGCGGTCTTGAGGAGGAGTTTAAAATATTAAGGCAAGAGGTCGAGGAGTTGAAGCCGTTAAGGTAGGAGGTCGAGGAGTTGAAGCCATTAAGGCAGGAGGCTGAGGAGTTGAAGCTGTTGAGGCAAGAGGCTGAGGAGTTAAGGCAAGAGGACAAGGAGCTAGGAATGTTAAAGCAAGAGGTTGAGAGGCTAACAGAGAAGGAATCACAGGCAAGAAGTGAGGAGTTAGTGAAGGGGCTTAAAGAGCTACAAATGAGATATGAGGAATTACAGCAGGAATGTGATATATGGAGACAAAAGCAGACGAAAAAGAAAGATACAGGGACAAAGCAAAAGGACGACCAAACTGATGGATATGAGAGGCTGCTACAGGAAGAAAAACAGGAGTGTGAAAAAATAGAAAAAAAATATAGGGAGCTGAATAGAGACCTTACTGACATGCAGACAACATATGAAAAGAAGTTAACTGACATGAAGAGAGAGTATAAAAAGAAATTAGATGATATGGAGAGGGATGCTAGACTAAAAAGTCGAGATGTTACAAAACTGCAGCAAGAGAATGGAAAATTGCAGGTAGAAAATGAACGGCTTAAACAGGGGACTCTTCCTCCACCTCCTGATCCTCCTCAGGAAAAGGAGGACCTGACTGTTGGTGATGACTTGCTGGAGCAAGATCTTCACCAGGTCCTACAACTGACACACATAACCCCCAGAGAAAAGTTAACAATGTTTTATGATTTGTATATGGCTCGGCAGGGGCAGGTCTCTAAGACCAGCCCTCCCAAGCTGAAGGACCACAGGAGGAAAGAAACCCTCATATGGAGAGGCTACAGATGGCTTTTGATGCTATCACATATGAATTTGGACTCCTGAAGGGGGGGAAGTGAAGGAAGAACAAGAACACAAAACACTCCGCCCTGTTAGAGTAACTACTTATACTCAAAGAGCAACTGCAGCACAAAGAGACACAGAAGTAAAAGAAAGGCCCTATTTGTCTGTCGATCTGGGAAAAATCAGAGAAAAATACACCAAACTAGATTCAGAGACAGAAGCTGAATATGTCATGAGAGTGTCTCTCACAGGGGGAGACAATATTTTGTTAACTGAACAGGAAGCTGATGGATTTTGGGGATCTGGAATTGTGTTACAAACCGGAAATACAAACTACCCATGGTCCCTAACTCAGCGTGCAGCTTGGAGTGTAGGTGAAACAGAACCAGCTGATAGAGGAGAACCGAGTGCCCTAAAGGGGAATCCCAACAATATTGCAGAAAATGTTCATAGAGCTGCAGTACTACAAATGATTCATGATCATGAATTAGACGAAGGTCTAGCAAGTCCTATGAACTTCAGAGTAAAGGCAAACAAAATGAATGTGTTGATAAAGGGACTCTTTGGGTCCCTCAAAGCAAAAACTATACAATATCAAGAGGATATTATAAATAGAAATTTACAGATTACATGGGGTGAAATAGCCCAGAATTTGATAACCTGTGCTAAGAAACATGAGGAGTATAAGGGTCCTACTAGGCCCTCTGCTTCCGCGACTACAAACGTTGCTCAACTTTCATATGCTGAGGTTGCTGCTAAACCACCCCGAGGCCCCCCTTCTCCTAAGCCAGATAAGTCACAGGGTGACTGGAATGTGGTGAAAAGAAACAGAACCAAACACGTCAGAGCTCACCCAGGAGACAGCATTTTAATACACAGCAACCTTCAACATGAGATAACAAGGGGCCTTATGCTAAGCTTAAGGAGGAAGGCAAGCGGTTGGGATTATCAGCTTCACTTTTAGCCAGGGATCAGACTTATGAGCAACTAAGGGAACTGATTGACTGCTTCCGTAGATCGCTTCAGCGGGGGCTACCCCGGGGCAGATCACAGTCTAGAGCCCAAGGCAGATCACAGTCTAGAGCCCAAGGCAGATCACAGTCCAGAGCCCGAGGCAGATCACAGGAGAGATCCAGTGGCTCGGAAAACTGAATGACCCTCTTTCTGCCAAGAATAGAAAGGCTAAAAGACAGCGGAGGAGGGGAAAAACACAGAATCCCAATATAGAGAATGCAAATGCCTCCCAAGTAGACAAAAATCACTCAGGCCCTAAAACTCTCAAAACTCCAAAAGATTGGAAAAATGTATTAAGATTAGTTAAAAGTAAAGATGGGGACATGGAGATTACCTGTGTTGTAGGACCTAAATGTTATCCTGTCACATTTTTGGTAGACACAGGTGTCACGATCCGGGCTCCTGTGTGGGTGTGTTGAATGTCGTGTGTGAGAGTGTTTCGTGAGGTGGCTCCTTTAAGTGGTGTGACTTCTGTAAGCAAGCACGAACAAACACTTTCAAAAAGATAAAATGTAGGGGAACAATGCCCGTGCCAATTAGGTAAGAATGGGGAAGGATAAGGTGTAAGGGAAGTCTTTCCCAACCCCCCCCCTCCTCCCTCCTCCCAGGGATAATTTAGGGTGAGAGAAGAAAGCGTTAAGGGAAGGCAGTTTTTCGGGGAAATCAGTCTTACACCTCCTCTTGTGTTGGAGTCGGGGACCAGCCCTGGCTCTTGATGGCCAGGGTTCTTCTCTGTGGCTTCTCAGGACGAGCTCACGGGGTTCAGCTCTGCGAGCCTTTAAAAAGGCTTTTGCCCCGGCTCCAGTCCCTGGCGACGAGCTGAAAATGGGGGCTGGCGGCTTCTTCTTCCGCATCTTCTTTCAGCGGCGGCTTCCGGGCGTGTGGCGGCTTTCGGTGAATGGCAGCGTCTCCCAGCAGAACCAGCGAAAACCAGCAGCAGTGGCACTCACAGCACTTGCTTTATAGGGAATCGCGCAGTGCAGCTTGGCTCCTGATTGGTGCACTTTTCAATCCTTCTTTTGATTGGTCCTTCTGCACCAATCAGCGCTTTTAGTTTCTGAGGCGCTTCTCGCCGTTTGCAACAAAGCAATTCTTTACCCGCCTCAGGCTGGCTCAGTTCTCACTTTGGTCCGTTCTTTACTTCCCACCCTAGGTCCCTATTGCCATGAAAATCATTATTTTAATGTTCATGTGGGGTACGATTCCCACATCTCACCCTGTGATTCTCATGGTATAGTTCCGGGGCCCCTTTCCCATGGTTGCTACTTCCGAAAAGTTGTCTTTTGATTCCCTCGGGGGTGAGTTGCAACAATGTTTTCTCCTCGCAGGGAGAAGTGAAGATAATTTTTTAATTGTTTCCTCCACGCAGGGAGGTAAGCAAGAAACTTAGTAATGTAACATTGTTTCCTCCGCGCAGGGAGGTAAGTTTTTAAACTCTTATAAAAACGATCTTTAAACACTTATAACATTGTTCCTCCTCACAAGGAGGCAAGTCTTAAAACCTTTATAAAACAACTTTTGAACATTTTTAACATCAGACCCTTAAGCTTTTCACTCTATCCTTTTTCTTTTATTCTGTTGGAAGGAGGATCAGGAATAGGGTGAAAAACCATTCCTGGATCCTCAGTTAAGGCATCCATTTCAATATGCTCGGGGTCTCCCCCTTGATTGGTCTGGGTTTGTTGGCTTATTATGCGTGCCACTCGTCGGGGCACAGTGTAATTTGAGTAGCAAACATTGCATATAGAAATGAGACAGGGCATGATCATTATTAATAATATGGTAGTGATAATAGCATATGCCCAGTTTCCAATTCTTTTGAAAAAAGATGTACATTTTGTCCAATTAAATCCTTTCCAGGTTTGTACTGGAACATGAGCTGCTCTTCTAATGTCATTTGCCAGGTTTTTAATAATTTCACCTTTATCATCAATTTGGAAACAATTTGTTAAGTTAAATTTCACACACACGCCTCCTTCTGAGGCTAGGAGATAGTCGAGGGCCATTCTATGCTGGTAGATAGCAGTTCTCATTTGAGTTAGTTCTTCAGCAGCTAAAGTAAAGGCTTCAGCTGTTCTATTTGACATTATCTCAACAACTGCTTGTAGACGAACTATTCTATTTAGATTATAAATTGGATCTCTAGCCCCATTAATAATTTCATAGGGGTTCCATGAGGCTGGATCATAATATTTAATTATTCGTTCTGGAGGCCACTCTTCACCTCTCCGTTTTTGTTTGCTAGAACCAATAGATTGTACATTCAAAGCATCTCTTTTTACTCTGTTAGCCAATTCTTGTTCGTTATCGTCAATTGAGTACATTATTCTGAAATAAGGTCGGATGACTCCTATAAAGCAGGTTCCTGCCCAATGTGGAGGCAATTTCCTGTATGCCATGTGTCCACAAATCCAATAGTGTCCTTTCACTGCCCAAGTTTTCCCATGATGTGTGACAAAAGGCATCAGAAAGTAATTTATAGCTTCTTCTTCTCTGATAGGTAATGTTAAATCGTGGAACCTATTATGTGTGGATCCCTTGCATTCCCAAATTTCTCCGGTTTTTGTACATTGGTCTCGCCAAAAACTTGTCATGTCTTTGTGTGACCAACATTTCTCAAATTTTATTATATGTCCAAATTTGTCTTTCCAGTTCATCCCGTGATGTAGTGGGATATGTTCTTTTGTTTTGACATTAGTACAATATAACCATGTTAACATGTCTTTGATGTTTGGGTTAACACAATTAACATCCCTGCAAGAGGATGGATGCTCACCCTTGCAGTGATGATCTTCAAATAAAATGTAGTTGCAATCAGAGTGTCCTACATGTATTTGTGTACGCTCTTCCTTTTCTGTGGGCTTTCTCTGAATGCAATACTCTGCTGTGGGCACACTGTGTATTTTCCAGGGATCAGCATCTTCTTTCCAATATTCTGCTTGACCCAATATTTTAGTGGCACTTTTATCTTGTATAAATAACTGTGGGTGAATTTCATGTGCCGCCCATGGCCACTCATTAAAACCATGGTGACTGCCACACAGCCAGCAGTTTTTTAACCCTAGAATATCGCTTATGTTTTTGCCTAAACTCACAAAACTGTTTTTCTCCCATGGAGAGTGTATAAGGTTGGTGTTATTATCCTGGGACAGAGCTTTAGTATTTACCAAGCATAATGTTACCATATACATTAATACCAATGTTACCATCAACTTTGCCATTCTGCTGTGGTGAAGATCTCTGGACGCACGATGTTGATCTTCTTGGTTGCTTGCAGGATGATTTCACCTTCTTGCTTCCTTACGTTTTATGTTCTCTGGACTTAATAATCTTATAAGGGTGAATTATAAAGTAGAAATGATCCATTTTGTACTAATTTTGTACTCAGTTCCCCGCTTATCTTTAGCTTTCCATGTATTCTCATTGTAAGGAGCGTGTAATACCAAGGGAATGTTTCCTACATTCGGTAATTTCACCAATACCATTTGTCCAGCAAAATATGGGGATTCCTTTGGTTTGCGCTTCAAATCTTCTGTCAGTGGTTTGGTCGAAGGAGGTTCTGGGTAAAATGCATTAAACCTGGGGCAGCCATTCACTCCCCATCTATTATTTACCACAAATAAAGCAAAACTAAGTGTCTCGTCCCACCGGGGACAATGAGGCTTTAAAACTCCTTTTAACAAACCATTGGTACGTTCTACTATCCCATTAGCTTGAGGGTAGTAGGGCGTGTGGAAAACCCATTTTACATTTTGAATTTTTGCCCAATCTTGTACTGTTTTTGTTTTAAAATGAGAGCCATTATCCGATTGGATTGTTTCGGGTTTTGGGAATACGGCGAAAGTTTCTTGGAGAAATTTTAGGGTATTTTCTCCATTAGCTGTAGATACTGACTTAGCTAGAGTTAAACCAGAAATAATTTCTACCATTACAATTATATACTGCTTATTTCCAGATTTCCTGAATGGACCAATATAGTCTATCTGCCATGCTGACCAGAGAGTCTTATTTTCTCTTAATTGCAGATGTTCTTTCATTGGATGTTCAGCATATTTTATTTTACACTGGTTACAGGAGGTAATTATTGTTTTGCAGGCCTGTCTGGATACGGGCCATCCGCGAGACTGTACTTCCTTATACAAGTCATTATACCCGGAATGCCCTCGTTTACAATGTAACCACTCAAGGAGCTTTCCCCATTCGGTGGTTTCTCCTTGTTTAATGGCTTCTCTAACTTCAAGCCAATTTATTCGGGCCAATTCGTCTACTTCATTATTCCATTTTGCGGCCTCATTGGTCATGTTGGCTTGGTGAGAAGGTATCCAACCAACATGGAAATTGGGATTGGTTTTGGCAAATTCCAATATTAGTTTCCATTTTTCTGATTGCCAAACAGGTACACTGTTAATTTGCCAATGATTTTCTTGCCAGAATGTAATCCACTCAGTGCACCCTTTATACACGGCATATGAGTCTGTATAAATATATACAGGCTCCTTGGCATCCTTCTCTTCCAGGATCACATTGTAAACTGCATCCAGCTCTCCCACTTGAGCACTACCTGCCCCTTCATTGATTATTTTCTTTCCAGTACGAACATGCAAGGCAGCAAACTTCTATTTCCATTCCCCCTTCTCTCGTTGTGATGAAGCATTGGTAAACCAAACGTTACTCCATTTGTCATTAAATTCTGGTGCTTCTTTGATAGGGGAAGGAGTTTTTATGGCCAATTCCTTTTCGGAGTCAACAGTATGTGGGACATCCTCTTGTATGTCCAAATTTCTATCCGGCCCTTCGGTCAGAGAGAAGAAATTGCAATAAAACTCTATTTGAGAGTACCATTTTCTGGTGGTTTGTTTCTGGGAGATTCCCTCTGGGAGTGCTCTTCCCGAAGTGACTTGCTTTAAAACCTTAAATGGTCCCCGTAGTATCACTTTCTGTGTCTTAATCAGTTTTTCCACCTCCTTAAGTGCAGTCACAACTGTTAAGAGTCCCTTTTCCCAACTCGAGTATCTTTTTTCGGTGTCTTTAAAAGATTGTGAATAGAACCCTAACGGTCTGGGGCCTCCGTCTGGCCCATGTTGCCATAGGTGGAATGACAAGCCACCTTTCACAAAACCCCACTCTATGATAATAGGGTCGGTTGGATGCACCGGACCCAGGGATTGGTGCATCTGTATTTCAAGTAGGATTAATTTAAGAGTCTCATCGTGGGGCTCACCCCAATCCCAGTGTCTATTTTTCTTGAGCAAGTCATAGAGTGGTCGTGCGATTATAGAGAAGTTGGGGACATGTTTTCGCCAAAACTGTATGGTGCCCAAAAATAAGAAAAGCGATATTCCACTCTGGAGAAAGGATTGCTAACAGTGTGCACAGCACTAATAGAGATCAGCAAAATCATTAAAAACCAAAGAGTAATTCTACAAGGCCCTTTCAAAGTAATTAACCAAGTGCTGTCTGGGAAAGCACCTCCAGAGGGAATATCCCAAAAGGGTACAATAAGGAAGTGGTATAGCCAAATTGAGTATTATTCTGGCCTTTTCAATCTTGAAGAAGGCCCAGATAAACAACTGAAAATTCAGGAACAAATTGGACCTACAGAGGAGAAAGATTTAATAGTCAAAACTCCCAGTCCTATTAAAGAGGCCCCGGAATACAGGAGTGAAATGGTTAATGCTTGGTTTACAGATGCTTCAGCCCGAAGAAAGGGTAAAACCTGGTTTTTTAGATCTGCTGCAGTTAAACCCGCCACAGCTAAACAAATAATAAATCATGATAAAGGCAGTGCACAAGTGGGGGAGCTGGATGCTGTTCTCAATGTTTTTGTGAAAGAAAAAGCCTCCAAGGACGCTATGTACATCTACACAGATTCCTCTTCAGTCTTTAAGGGCTGTGTGGAATGGATAACTTTCTGGGAACAGAACAATTGGGAAATTAACAGGGTGCCAGTCTGGCAGAAAGAGAAATGGCAACAGATATTGAAGATTGCTAAGGAAAATCCTAACTTTCATGTAGGGTGGATTCCTTCTCACCAGACCAACCTGAAGGATGAAGCTAGTAAGTGGAATAACTATGTTGATGAACTGGCTAAAATCAGTGTAGTGGAAATCAGAACAACTGGTACAGCAGGAGAAAATCAAGAATGGGAGCGATTGCTTGAATGGCTTCATTGTAAAAGAGGTCATTCAGGAATCATTGATTTGTATAAAGAGGCACAAACCCGTGGATGGCCTGTCACCCGTGAGCAGTGCAAAACAATCATTTATGAATGTGATCTTTGCAAGATCAGGTTGGGGGAACATCCCCTGACGACTGATACTCTGCATATTTGGGAAGGAAAGTCCTTGTGGTCCACTTGGCAGGTGGACTACATTTGCCCTTTGCGCAAATCAGGAAACAAACAATACATCATTGTGATGGTAGAAGTGGTGCCAGGTCTCACCTGTGCTGAAGCTGTTTCTAAGGCAGATGGTGAAAACACGGTTCGCTTCTTGGAAAAGGTATTCGGGGTATTACCTAAACCTGCTAATATTCAATCCGATAATGGTACTCACTTTACCTCACATCTGGTACAACAATGGGCAAAAAGAGAAGGTATCCAATGGACATGCCATATTCCATATTATCCCCAAGCAAATGGGATAGTAGAGCGTACTAATGGATTAATTAAAAGTCTCATTCGTCCACAGGACTCCAGATGGGATGAAAGATTGCGACATGCAGTCACCACTATAAATAACAGATGGGGGGGAAACGGGTGCCCTCATCTAACTGCTTTCTTTCCCACATCACCCACTCAAGAGAAGGAGAAACACAGAAAACCATGCGACAAGCAAAAGACCTCCCTACACCCTGGACAAACTGTTTTGGTACACTTGCCAAACATTGGGAAAGTCAAGTTGACCCTGCAAACACCTGTGAACTCAAATACCTGGGTTGCATCTGACATGAATGACAAACAACTTAAAATCAGTACGAACTGGATGCTTCATGCTGAGTGAAGCAGAATTTCGAGGTTGATTGTGGTCATATATCTGTGTACTAGTGTGTAAGGACAATATGGGGTGTATTGTTGAGCCAACAACCTAAAGAACCGGGGACATCCCAAGCCAGAATAGGGTCTGATCAGCCCGAGACTGGTTTTGAGGAGGGGGTTACCTTGTGATTACTATGGACTTGATCACCCCATAGTTTACACAACGTCTCCCACAGTACATTATCATGTCTCCCATCATTGTTTTCCCTTTTAGGTTGTTCTATGTAAATAGTGTAATAGTGATGCATAGTATAATAGTGCTGCAATAGTGATGATATTGGTTCTCCATCCTATTTACAAGATATTGTACTTCTTTTATATATTGTATATTTGTATATGTTATGTTTATATGTTATATGTGTATATATATATGTTGTATTGTGTGGGGAACGGACTAGGTCTCCCACCACACAATGGAATGCCTTTCAAGCCAGTGAAGTGCCTCTTGTAACCAAGGACAGACTGAAACAGCCATGGCAGAAATACAGATAGCAGACTCCCCCTGAGGGGCTGGGCACCCGGCCACATACTAAAGGAGGACGTTATCTAAAGAGAGGCGGGCTATGCCGGTGAAGCCGCTGGACCCACCGAGCCACTTGTCGGGGTGCGGCTGCGCGCAGGAGGGCTGGTGCTCGCCCGCGGGGGGAATCGTCTCCCCCCTCGCCCTGCCGCCCGAAGCGGAGCCGGGGACTCGCTGCCTTCCTGCTCGCCGCTCGAAGCGGAGTCTGGATCGCTGCCTGCTGCTGCTCGCCGGTGCCAGGGAAGACTGTCGTGCCGTGGTGTCTACAGGGCTGCGCCTGCCAGAGAGGACGGCGCCGGGCACGCCCCGCCGCTGCGGGCTCGTCCCATCACCGCCGCTGCTGGTCACCCGGACGTTGGTTACATCTTCACTACAGAAGGGGTAACACAGGTACACTTACACACTCAGGCTTCACGTCCTACCCTTCCCTTACATTAATCCTCCTACACCTCTTCCGCGGGGAGTGCACTTACTAACTCCATAGACCCCTGATATATACCTAGATAACCTTCCCCGAGCCTTGGTCCTTCAATAAACCTCCGAGTGTGTAAGCGACATATTGGTCTTTGTGAGCGTGGGGGAGGGGGGCGTTCCACTCCGCCCTCTAAGGTACGGTCCCATCCACGAACCTCTCTGCTACCTGCCGAGAAGGGGGGGGGGGGAAGATAGTCGCGGAAGCATCCTGACGTCCGATAACCATTGATATCGGTCCGTGACATATTGTATGTAGGGAATTGTTCCTGCAGAAACAGGATACATGAATTTGTATATATCCAATATATAGATATAGAGATATATGATATTGTATGTATGTCTGATACCATATCTTCTTTTTTTTTTCCTCTAGTTGCTCCAATGCCTAAAATAGGGAAGGAGGCAAGAGTTCGGACAAGAGCCTAATAGGGTACA
This sequence comes from Hemiprocne comata, assembly GCA_020745705.1. Lineage (NCBI taxonomy): Eukaryota > Metazoa > Chordata > Aves > Apodiformes > Apodidae > Hemiprocne > Hemiprocne comata. The sequence goes on along the minus strand of CM036615.1, from coordinate 10,264,374 downwards.
GATGTACATACATATACAGATATATACATAAATACATACAACACATGGAACAAATCGCTTTCATAAAAGCCACGGGGTGAGATGTGAGAGACAGACTCTATAATGGCCTTTAAGTCAGCGACATTTATTGACCATTCGTGGTGATGCACTCCTTGCACTCGTGAGAAGGGAGGTACCAGGCACATGCGTACAGAACCACAGACTACAGTTACCAGGAGGCTAGGCACAGCCGTGCTGGAACTGAAAGGGGAGCCAAAAGGCGCGTGCTGCAAATACTCACTGCAGACACAGCCGCTGTGTGTGTCACGCCGCGGAGGCTGCCGTGAAGCCATGGGGTGTCTTTTCTGTGGTTCTTGGTCGTGTGAACTCACCAAACGGACTGCTCGCCTGGAGTCAAGGACAGAGAAGGAGGGTCCCGACCAAGGATCGGCTTTGGCCACACCCCGGTGGTGAGGATTGTGAACTTGTATACATTCTTACATTTCCTACTGACTCTTATACACATTCATACACAACATACACCATAATTCACAATTCTATGATATTTCCTACAGGCTCTCTCCAAGCTTTTTCCCTCTTATCCCTATCCGGGAATTGGGGGGGGAAGAAGGAGGGGGGATACTCTTGTTATTTTGATATCTAAAATAGAAATAGCTTTGCCATAACCTCAGTGCCTATAATGAACTTAGTAATTCCTTTCTGGTCTGGATACTTGTTTGTGAGTGTGATAGGGTGTAGTCCTCAGCCCTTCATTCCCTTTAGGAGGGGAGTGGGTCGCGGTCTTGACCGTATCGGTCTGCGACACACATGTACGATTGCATGTTGGGAAAAAGGTCCAGCAGAAACATCCCAGAAGGTGTCTGTTCAGTTTTCAATCCATCATTAGATTCAGCAGAAGTGTTGGTCATTGCCACCTGATGGATTCCTCCCATCAGATATGGAATTTTAAACATTCCCAATAAGTCAGAATCTATAGCCTGGGCTTAAAATCGAGCCCCACGTAGGGCGCCAATAAATTGTTGTCAAAGGTTGACTAAGGATCGGCAACCAGAGACAACAAGCTCTCGATCCCCTCCCAGGTAGGGAAGGAGAGAGAGAATTAGGAGAGAGACTTAGCTGGATTGAAAACTAAAATAGACAGCTTTAATTATATGTACAATTATATACAAGTATGTTCAGGAATGTGCAGAAGCCTCTTGCCTCCCCCCACCCCCAGCAACTCCCCCGGCACTCTCCTTAGCTGTGAGCAGTCCCAAAAAGTCTCAGACCACTGTCTGAGATAACAGCAGAGAAGACAAGGCTGTGGGGAGAGTTATGAGGGTCAGGGCTGAGCCTGGGGTGGATGGTGATGGATGGAGACCTCCCCGGACGCTGGCCATGGACAGAAGAGAAGGGAAGAAGAAGCAGGAAGGAAGTTGTCTTCTGTGATCTCTGACCTTCCTCGGAGCTTACGTAGATACATGGAATGGAATACCTTTGGTCATTTCTGCTGTCTGTCTAGTCCAGCTCCCCTACGGGAGGTCATAGATACAATTCTCCTGCTCTCAGTAGCATCTGCAGTGGCAGATTCACTGAGTAGAACAAACTGACCTTCGCATCTCAGCAGAAACATAAACATTCCAGTGTTATCAGTCCACTAGCTGGAACACTTGCTGCTAGTTAAAAGAAAGCTTAATGAAGGGGAAAAAAAAAAAAAAAAAGAGTAAAAGGAAAATTAGCTTATTCCTGGCTCAACCCAGGACACCATGGCAACCTCATCAGTGCCCACCTGCATGACCACTAGTGGGCAGTAATCAGAGGGCTGCACCAGGCCTGAGAGATTCTAGGTAACATGGCTAACCCGGGCCCCAGGGAGGAAGCAGACCTGAGGGTTGGGTCTGGCTGGCATATAAGGCCCTCAGTTCCCCTCAATTGGTAATGTTTAAAATTCCATCTCTGATGGGAGGAATCCCTCAGATGGCAATGAGCAACACTTCTGCTGAATCTAATGACGGATTGAAAACTGAACAGATGCTTTCTGGAATGTTTCTGCTGGACCTTTTTCCCAACATGCAATCGTACATGTGGTATGCAGCCAGGACCATAGTGCTCTGTGTAGCTGTTCTTGTTATTGTTTTATGGTATATCGACAGAACTGTAGCCATAATAAACCGTATAATTACCAGCCTAGTGATCCCAGGGTTTATGATACTGATCTTTATGGGGACAGTGTATGTGTACAGTTATGGTACAGATCCTTAGGAATGAAAAGTGAATGAAAAGTTCTGTGTAGGTTCATACAAGGGGATCCATCAATCGGGCTGGTCCTGCTCAGTCAGACCTTCTACACACTGCAGATGGGGATAAAATCCCTGTGGTATGTGAAAGAAACCTGTTGCGTAAAAGTGTTTGCGTTTATCCTGCTTCAGGCAAAGGTAAACCTGTCCAGGGTGTTCCTTTTACTCAGGGACCTGGACATACCTGGTGTGTGATGATGGGGGATGGTGAAATACAATATGTACCTCAAGGTAATCTGACTCTGGGGGAGAATCCTTGATTTGACAGTTGCTAAAATATAGAGCCTAAATGTAATATATGGTCTGGAATAAGGGGTGGAATAAGGAGTGTGCTGGGGAGGTTGCTGGGGATGGGGGGAGGCAAAAGGCTTTTGCACATTCCTGAACATATTTGTATATAATTGTACATATAACTAAAGCTGTCTAATCTAGTTTTCAATCCAGCTAAATCTCTCTCCTGCCTTCTTGACTCTTTCCAGGACCACTGTCGAAGCTGATGTAAGTCTCACAGGTATTAAGTGGCAGAAGTGCCCTATTGTGACTGGCCCAGATGCTCCATGCATCCTTGACATAGACTATCTCAAGGGAGGATATTTCCAGGACCCGAAAGGGTATCGGTGGGCCTTTGGTATAGCAGTTGTAGAGACTGAGGACACTGAACAGCTGCATACTTTGTCTGGTCTTTCAGATGACCCTTCTCTAGTGGGGCTGCTGAAGGTTGAAGACCAACAGGTGCCAATTGCCACTTCAGCAGTGCAGACGACAATATCACACCAACAGAGACTCTGTGATTCCCATCCATAAGCTGATCCGGCAATTGGAGAGGCAAGGAGTGACCAGCAGGACTCACTCACCCTTCAACAGTCCTATCTGGCCAGTGCGGAAGCCTGATGGCGAGTGGAGGCTGACAGTGGACTATCGTGGCCTGAATGAGGTTACACCACCACTCAGTGCTGCTGAGCCGGACATGCTAGAACTTCAATATGAGCTGGAGTCGAAAGCAGCCAGGTGGTATGCCACTATTGACATTGCTCATGCCTTTTTCTCTATTCCTCTTGCACCAGAGTGCAGGCCACAGTTTGCTTTCACCTGGAGGGGAGTCCAGTACACCTGGAATCGACTGCCCCAGGGGTGGAAACACAGCTCAACCATTTGCCATGGACTGATCCACGCTGCACTGGAAAAGGGTGGAGATCCAGAACACATACAGTACACCGACAACATCATCCTGTGGGGTGACGCACCAGACGAAGTCTTCAAGAAAGGTAAAAAGGTCAACCAAATTCTTCTGGATGCTGGTTTTACTGTAAAAAGAAGCAAGGTCAAGGGACCTACACGAGAGATCCAGTTCCTGGGAATTAGATGGGAGGATGGACGTCGCCAGATCCCAATGGACATGATTAACAAAACAACAGCTATGGCCCCACCATCTACTAAAAAGGACACTCAAACCTTTTTAGGGACTGTTGGTTTCTGGAGAATGCATATTCCAGGTTACAGTGAAATTGTGAAACCTCTCTATGAGGTGACCTGAAAAGAAGAGTGACTTTAAATGGGTTCCTGACCTACAGAGAGCTTTTGAGCTGATTAGAAAGGAGATTGTGCAGGCAATGGCCCTTGGACCAGTTCAAACAGGGCCAGACATCAAAAATGTGCTCTACACCACAGCCGGCTACAACGGTCCTACCTGGAGCCTCTGGCAGAAAGCACCAGGGGAGACTCGAGGTCGACCCTTGGGATTCTGGAGCCAGAGCTACAGAGGTTCCAAGGCCAACTACACGTCAACTGAGAAGGAGATACTTGCAGCATATGAAGGAGTTAGAGCCGCTTCGGAAGTGATCGGCACTGAAGCGCAGCTCCTCCTGGTGCTCAGATTACCAGTACTGAGCTTCATGTTCCAGAATAACCTTTCTCCTATCCATCATGCCACCGATGCAACTTGGAGTAAATGGACTGCTTTGATTACCCAGCGAGCTTGAATAGGAAGGCTTAATCATCCAGGAATTGTAGAAGCAATTACAAACTGGCCAGAAGGCACACACTTTGGAATGCCACCACAAGAAATGGTGAGACAGGCTCAAGAAGCTCCACCATATGATCATCTACCAGAGACTGAGAAACAATTTGCTCTTTTCACCAATGGCTCCTGTCGTCTTGTAGGAAACCGCCGGAAGTGGAAAGCTGCCGTGTGGAGTCCTACATGACTACTGGCACAATCAGCTTAAGGAGAAGGTGAATCGAGTCAGTTTGCAGAAGTAAAAGCCATCCAGCTGGCTTTAGATGTTGCTGCACAAGTATGGTGGCCAAGACTCTGTCTCTACACTGACTCATGGATTGTAGCAAATGCCTTGTGGGGGTGGCTAAAACAGTGGCAGCAGAACAACTGACAGCGAAAGCGTAAACCAATTTGGATGGATGACCTATGGAAAGACATCACTTCTCGGGTAGGGAAATTGGCTGTGAAAGTGCGTTATATAGATGCACACATGCCTCTGAGTCAAGCCACTGAGGAACATCAACACAACCAACGAGCAGATAGGCTGCTCAAGTGTTCCAAATAGACTTAGACTGGGAACACAAAGGTGAGCTGTTTTTAGCTCGATGGGCCCATGACACTTGAGGTCAATCAGGGCAGAGATGCATCATACAGATGGGCTCGTGACCATGGGGTGGACATAACCATGGACACTATTTCACAGGTGATTCATGAGTGTGAGACGTGCGCTGCAATCAAGCAGGCTAAAAGGTTAAAACCTTTGTGGTATGAGGGGAGGTGGTCAAAGTACAGGTATGGGGAGGCCTGGCAAGTTGATTACATCACACTGCCTCAAACACGCCAGGGTAAGCGCTATGTGCTTACAATGGTGGAAAGAAGTACAGGATGGTTGGAAACATATCCTGTGCCTCATGCCACAGCCTGGAACAGCATCCTGGGCCTTGAGAGGCAAATCTTGTGGTGACACGGTACTCCAGAAAGAATTGAGTCAGACAAAGGCCAGTTGGCTAGTTTACACCAGGGGATCCATCAGTAGATGGTCCTGCTCAGTCAGACCTTTTGCAAACAGTGGATGGGGATAAAGTCCCTATGGTATGTGAAAGAAATCTGTTGGGAAAAAGTGTTTGGGTTTATCCTGCTTCTGGAAAAGGCAAACCTGTCCCGGGTTTTGCGTTTGCTCAGGGACCTGGACATACTTGGTGTGTAATGATAGAGGATGGTGAAGTTCAGTACGTACCTCAAGGAAATCTAACACTGGGGGAGAAATCTTAATTTGACAATTTATAGACTCTGTGTCAAATATTATGAGAATGGAATAGGGGTGGAATGACATTATGGAAGTCAAGCCTTTTTCTTTCCTTTTTTTCTCCCTCTTTCTGCTTACTGTCACTTCTATCGCCCTCTCTTTGCCTCTCTCTCTCTATTTTTTCTCCATTTTTCTTCATAGCCGACATCCAAGGACCCCATCCGTGCACCCGGACACTCTCCCCCTTCAGCTGGGAGTCAGCAGAAAGAAGAGTTGCTGTGAGAGTCGCTGGGGGAGAAGGGAGGGGATCAGGTTTTGCACATCCCTTAAATATATATATATATACACACACACACATATATTCCCTTATCACTAATAATTAAAATCAATCTGTTTCACTTTTCAACCCAGAAAGCCTCTCTCTCATTTTTTCTCCCTCTTTTCCTACCTTGAGGGAGCAGGGGGGATCGAAAGCATTATTGTTCTTGGTTTGACTGCCAACCCGGAGCCAATCTGTGACAACGTATCTTGAGAATAGCAGTGGGTTTATTGTCCCAGGTTCTCATTTCCTCTTTATAATAACCACACAAGGGAGACCACAGATGGTATCAAAGTGGCTCCCTGTCTCTCTTGCTGCTGTCTTGTAGCAGGATGTTTCCTCTTAACAGCTGCAACACGTGACCAATTTTCTCTAGGGAGATACTGGGGTTTACCTTCCCATCTGTTCAGCATCTTACTCCTTCTGTCAGTAATTTTTTTCAATGGCTGAGGTGTGGAACTGATGATAATCAGAGAATTTATCTCCATATTGTCGTGCTTTGAAAGCCAACTCATGCACAGTTGGTCTTTGGAATTAATCCCAACATCCCATTAAGGAGAATATATGGGCATTTGCTGCTGGTACAGCCTGTGCAAACCTCCAGAACATGAGTGTTTCGCACAAGACATCATCAGGATTTGTAATCCCTTGGTTATCATAGGTCACCTCTCGCACAGCTAATTCTCTCAAATACATGATGGCTCTCTCAAGAGTGGGTGTTGTTCTTCGGCGCCAGTCGATGTCACCCTTATGGGGGTATCTCTCCCTCACAGCTGAAAGAAGTGGGCCCCACAGGGTGGTAGTTCCCGTCTTACTACCAAGTGCTCTATCAATACCAGCATCTCTGGCCAGGGATCCCAACTGCCTGGCTTCTCTTTCGTCCACATCATACGTATCAGACCCACTATCAAAGCATTGGAGCAACTAAAAAAGAAGCGTCTCACCTACATTGCAGGTAAAGTCCTTTCTCCTGAGGCATCTGCTTGAGAGGGGCCTGCTCCTCTATCTCCTTGAGAAGGGCCTGCTTCTTTATCTGTCTGAGACGAGCCTGCTTTTCCATCTGCTTTAGAAGTGTCTGCTCCTTCAACTATGTCTTTTAACATAGTTTTTAAAAAAGAGTCCTCTGCTGTTAAACGTGGGTCTAGAAGACATCTTGTTCTTGTGGATTTTGCTGGCTGTTTCTTTACTTTCCTTATAGTCACAGGATTAACTTTAACTTTTCCCTATTTGGATCGAGTGGGAGTGGCTGTAATCTTTGCAGCAGCAGCAGTGGTGGCAGTAGCCTTTCCTGTGGGGAAGCGGATTGTGATCACTCTACGCATCCACAGTACATTATAAACATTCAGCAGAAGCATCCCTACTGAAACAATGCCATTTAGGTCAAAAACTGGGAGATTCAGCCTAAGAGAGAATGGAGAGGTAAAACTTACCCTGCCATAGCTTATCACATGATAGATTATGGCTTTAGCTGTCGTCTTGTTCATAAATTATACAACAATAACAAGAGCAGCTACACAGAGCAGTAGTATCCCAGCTGCATACCACATATACAACTGCATGTTGGCAAAAAAAGGTCCAGCAGAAACATTGCAGAAAGTGTCTGTCCAGTTTTCAACCCATCACCGTATTCAGCAGAAGCATTGCCCATAGCTATCTGAGGTATTCCTCCCATCAGAGGTGGAATTCTAAACAGTCACTAATTGGTCAGAATTTATAGCCTGGGTGTGGCGAACGGTCCATCTTCTCCCCCCCCATAAGACTAAATAAAATGCCTTTTAAGCCAGCAGAAGCGACTTTTGCTGATCACTCAAGGATGGACAAGAACAGGCCTGCCTGTTCTACTGATAGGGCCAAAGGCAAGTAAAGGAATACAAAGGTTTTGATACAAAGGCAGCAAAATGGACAAAAGGTTATGGATTGCCCCTAACAATGCCCGCCTTGGCTTTGGACCCATGAATGCTAATTGGCTTTGGGCCTTATTAACATATTAATAAGAAGAATGCATTGCGGCACTAACTTGAACAGTGACACTAAATTAAACGGGGGTCCCTGGAATATAAAAGGCAACAACTTTTCCTGGTCGTGTGCGGCCTACTCTGGATGCCACCCGTGGAGGACCTGCTTGCACCCCTGCCGGGGAGCTGCCTGCCTGCTGCGTTGCTGCGTTGCCGCTGGAATGCCGCTGCCGGGGAAGCTACCTGCTGCTGCTGGGACACTGCTGCCACTACTGCCTGACCAGGACCTGCCCACTGCCGGGACACCGCTGCTGCTATCGGAAACCCTGCTACCGGGAAGCCACTGCTGCCAGAAAAGCCACCGCCGGAGAGGCTGGACGCTTCTGGGATCACCGCTACTACGGCTGCCACCCCTCACCGAAGTGCCTGCCGCCTGGAAGCCACCCCCCACCATGAGCCTGCTCACCGGAAAAGGAGCTGCAAGTCACACCGAGACCTCACGGGAGGGTAACAGAACAGTGCACCCTATCCCTTAAATCCCTGGCCCTACTGCGGTTCTGGTTCTCATACTCGCACACATATCGCGACCTCTAAAAGAGGATTTTTGTTGGGCTCGCCCTCCTCCCTTTTACTCCATTGATCCTTGCACCCCTCCCTTAGAGCGTGCATTTAATAAGGGCATATTACTTTTGAATTATTTCCCTGATATATCCATCAGTCTACCTTTGCCAGTTTTGTGAATTTTTCTCTCTAGTCCGCTCCTCCCTATGGGAGGGTTGTAAATACGAGTCTTCTGCTCCTTTAGTGTCCGAAGCAGCAGATTCAACAAGCAGAGCAAAGTGTCCTTGGTCTCTTGGCAGTAACTATAAACATGCAGGCATTGTCAGTCCACTGGCTGGTGAACGTGATGCTACTTTCAGCAAGTGTGCTGCTTAAAAGAAAGTTCACTGAAGAAAAAAAGAATGTTCATTAAAAGGAAAATTGTCTTCATCCTGGCTCAAACCAGGACACACAGTATGTAGGAATTTTGTCTGGGCAGGACCAGCACAGTTAGTATATCCTCTGATGTTGTCCTGCCAAGTGGCTGCTGCTAATTTTATATCCCAGGGCTTCCATGCCCCATTGCCCAATGCTCTTAACACAGTCTTTAACAGTAGATTATATCTTTCCAGATAGATATTGTTCCAGAGGCATGTGGGTGATAGGGCATGTGATATGCCCACTCAGTGCTGTGTTTCTTGGCCCGGGAGTTTATAAGGTTATTTCAGAAATGAGTCCCAATGTCTGACTCAATTCTTTCTGGGGTACCATGTTGCCACAAAATTTGCCTTTCAAGGTCCAAGACGGTGTTTTGGGCCATGGTTTACAGGGTATGTTTCTAGCTGCCTGGTAGTAGCTTCCACTGTGGCAAGTGCTGTGGAAGATTTTCTTGCAGAGCATGGGCATGTGAGCAATCCAGCCTTTGGTATAAAAGCTTAACTGTGTTATAGATCCTGAAGATTTGTACCCACCCTTGCCCGGCATTGCTAGTGACTGGGGGGAGTCAGGGAGTGAATCTAGCACGCGGGGGATGGGACAAGGGAAACATGCGTATGATCCAAGAAGGAGGTGGGGGGAGGTGTGTGCTGCTGCCTGGCGGGAGGGGGAGTTGCTTGAGTCGGTGTTGATTTCTGTGTATACGGTAACTTTGGTAGACAAAGGTTGTAATCAATCTGCTTTAACGTATGGGTTGCAAGCACCGTTTGCGCAAGCTCTATTAGATAATATATATACAGGACAGGGCCTTCCCCACCGGCCCCCCCCCATTCTTTTGACCTCTCGAGCGCTGACAGCGTCTGGCTGCCGCTGCGGGTTTTTTCTTTTTCCAGCAGGAATCCTTTTGTTTATCGGTAGCGAAAGCAGGGGACCCTTTTCAAACTTGTTTACTGGGGCTCCCTTTGAGTACTTTTGATTCTTTTGCTAGGTATGTTAAGAAAAAAAACAAAAAAACCAAAAAAAAACCCCAAAAAAAAACAACGAAAGGAGCTTTTAGATAAGGTAACGAGTGTTTCACGAGTAGCTTATATGATTGCAGTTTTAAATGTAACTGACTTTGACCCACAGGAGATGGATCTATTCGGTTCCTTTCCTAGTAATATGCCATACTACAAATTAGAGCAGCTATTGATTTTTTTTTTTACTTTTACTATTAACACAAGGACATGGCTGTGAGGCTTTTGAAGGTATGTGTTGCATGAACCTGTCTGACCATTCTGAGCCGATAACAGAAGACCCGGGATCTTTAACATCTCGCAAAGCAATTAACTCACTCGAGTGTAGGCCTTGATGGATGGCTGGCAGATTGGGGTATTACTGAATGGTTGACACATCTTATGGTATATGAACTTATCATAATAGTAGTAATATTAGTTGTGCTGTCAGTTGTACCATGTATTTTGAAACTGCTTAACCACGTGATAGAGAAAGCAATGAAGAAGGTATGGGTAGTTCAGAGAGAGAAAGAGAGAGAGAAAAAAAAAAAAGAAAATATCCCTTTTGGAGGAACACTGTCACAAGTATTTGGCTATGAAATTGAAATAATGAATGTGAATGGACATTAATGAACAGAGTGAGACAGCTTGTGGCACATGTTGGCCCCATGTGTCACAACCTTGTTCCACTATAAATATGCATCCTGGGCAGGATGACTTGCAACACATGTTGGCCCCATGTGTCGGAACCTTGTCCTCCTTATAAAAGGTATGTGAACCAAGTTTATCTCAAACACCATAGGTTGTCATAGCAAGAGTTTAACGCACCTTTTATTTTGTATTTTGTTATATTGCATAACCTGTTGTATTGATATAACCTGTGTGTGTTTTGCCATAGTAGCAGTTTGTTACTGGATAAAGAAGGTGAAGGGACTAGGGCTGACCAAGCATCAAGGGCAAGACCATCATCAAGGGCAAGACTGGGTTGGTCTCTGTTTGCCACCAATAAGAACCTCGAGCTCCACTGCTGGCTGCAACCCAGTAGGCGTTGAGTGGTGGAGACATATGCCATACCAGACCTTGATGTGAGGGATGGCCTCCTCTATTATAAGAGGGCCATCCAGGGGAGAAGGACAGGCCACAAGGCCTGTGATTGACAAAAATTGATACCCCAAAGCCTGGATTTTGCTCACCTTTTTACTAAAACAAAAAAAAGGGGAAATTGTTGGGATTTATGGAAAATTAGCATGGGATTTGTGGAAAATTAATATGGGATTTATGGAAAACTAATATGCCTGAATTAAAACAGCAGTGTTGCAGGTACTGCTGACCAAATTGTCAGGCACCTTGAAGCAAACTGTGGGATCAATAAACAAACTGGTGTCTCACAGGGTACCCCATGGGACCAGCAAACAGAATAACTCACATTCAGTTATAGTTAATTCTAGCCTCCCTGTTTATCAAAACGCATCTATTTGGCGTAATTATACGTCACCTAATATCTCTCTGTCAACTAACAACCCTCTCAGCTTACCATCTGGTTATTTTCTCATTTGTGGCGATCGAGCATGGCCCAGAATCCCTTCTAAACTTAGAGGTGGACCATGTACCCTTGGGCGATTAACACTCCTTACCCCAAACACCTCTATGATTTTAAATGTCACACGGATGACACACGCATTTACAGCTGAATGTGATGACAGAGTGACCTTTTGGTCCCCTGCAGCTATTATTGCAGCTTCCATTTTTGTTCCAGGGGTTGCCTCTGCAGGTGCATTGAAAACGCTCGACAAACTAGGGTGCTGGCCAACGTAACAAACTAATGCTACTTCTGTTGCCTTATCTGAACTGTTAACTGATGTAGATTCTATAAGACATGCTACACTCCAGAATCGTGCGGCCATTGATTTCCTATTGTTAGCTCAAGGGCGTGGTTGTGATGAATTTGAAGGAATGTGCTGTATGAATTTATCTGACAATTCAAAGTCAATTCACAAGCAGTTAAATGAATTATATCGGCTTACAGGACACTTAAAAGAAATGGAGGGTTTAGACCTGGAAGGATGGCTGAAGGGCCTGGGTCTAACAGGATGGCTGCTGGATGTTTGCAAAATGTTAATTACTCTATGAATTATATTAGCATGCTTTATAATTCTTTTGTTGCTGTTGTAACTATGTATCTCGTTTGTTTAATAGGATATTGCTTGTACAAAAAGAAAAAGGGGGATTTGTTGCAGAATGGCTTGCAGAACAGGGCCACGAATCCATGGAGGCACTGTACAAGCTATCTCCTTGCTAGCTTAGCATAAGTAGGCCTGACTCCATTTTGTAGAAACTGCAAAATCATGCTGACAAGGGAGAAAAGCAAGGGCATAGTGTCCTTGCCAGTTTTGTTTAGAGTGGGAGTAGGGAGTATAACGGTAAGAATGAGGAAGAACCTTGGGCTAGAGTCTGCAAAACAGGAGGAGGGTGTAGACGTAACCACCTGTGTGTAACCAATGCAATTACAATACGTATGCATAATTAGTAGAAAGAGTATATAAGCACTGCTGTATCCTAATAAAGTTGAAGCTTGCTTTATCAATCATATTGATTTGACTGCTTGTCTTCCCTTGCCGTCGTCAGGGAAGCAAAGAAAGAAAAAGGCAGAACCAAGAATAAAAGCAAAGAAAGAAAAAGCCAGAACCAAGAATGGAAGCAAAAAAAGAAAAAGGCAGAACCAAGAAAGGAAGCAAAGAAAAAGGCAGAACGAGGCAGGGAAGCAAAGAAAGAGGAAGAACAAAGCAGGGAAGCAAAGAAAGAGGCAGAACCAAGAACGGAAGCAAAGAAAGAAAAAAGAAGAACGAAGCAGGGAAGCAAAGAAAACCAGAACGAAGCAGGGAAAGAAAGAAAGAAAGAAAGAAAGAAAGAAAGAAAGAAAGAAAGAAAGAAAGAAAGAAAGAAAGAAAGAAAGAAAGAAAGAAAGAAAGAAAGAAAGAAAGAAAGAAAGAAAGAAAGAAAGAAAGAAAGAAAGAAAGAAAGAAAGAAAGAAAGAAAGAAAGAAAGAAAGAAAGAAAGAAAGAAAGAAAGAAAGAAAGAAAGAAAGAAAGAAAGAAAGAAAGAAAGAAAGAAAGAAAGAAAGAAAGAAAGAAAGAAAGAAAGAAAGAAAGAAAGAAAGAAAGAAAGAAAAAAAGAAAGAAAGAAAGACAGGAAGCTAAGGAAAAAAACGCAGATTTAAGAAGGAAAGAAAAGAAAAAAGGCAGAAAGATCGGGGAAGACCATCATCAAGGGCAAGACTGTGTTTGCCACCAAGAAGAACCTCGAGCTCCGCTGCTGGCTGCAATCCAGTAGGCATTGAGTAGTGGAGACATATGCCATACCAGACCTTGATGTGAGGGATGGCCTCCTCTATTACAAGAGGGCCATCCAGGAGGGCAGGCCACAAGGCCTGTGATTGACACAAATTGATACACCAAAGCCTGGATTGTGCCCACCTTATTGCTAAAACAAAAAGGGGGAACTCCAGGAGTAATGCCAAGTGAATGATTGAATAAAGTATTATATGTGTTAAATTATTTGCGTTTATCAGGTCAACACCAGGAACCACCTATGCTGATACATAGCTTAGCTTTAAAAGATGCTCTCAATGAGACAACAACCCAAAATAAAAAAATTTTAGTTCAGTTTAAAAATCTGCAAACTGGTCAATGGGAAGGACCTGCTGAGGTTAAACTAACTGGCAGAGGATATATGTGTTTGCTTACAGGGGACAGCATCCGATGGGTTCCTACAAGATGGGTGAGACCGCATATCACTAACACAGAGCCCTGAGGATTCATACTGTCAACTAAGATCAAAACATTGTAAATATAGCAGACAATAGTGATATCCACTGTATATAGCAAGGCATTTGTTTACAATAAACGGCTTTTGCTTGATCACATTGGTCGTGGTGCGTTAGTCCGAGCTCTCGCCGCAAAGTGCTACAGCGCTTGCCTTCGTATGTTTGTGGCAGTGTGTCAGCAACTGTTTGGTGACTTGCAAGGGTATGTGGAACCACAACATCATTTGTCATGGTTTGACTCAGAATCGGCAAATAAACCAGAGACAATGCTCTCGATCCCCTCCCCCTCCCACCCAGGTAGGGAAGGAGAGAGAGAATTAGGAGAGAGACTTAGTTGGATTGAAAGCTAAATTAGACAGCTTTAATTATATGTACAATTATATACAAGTATGTTCAGGAATGTGCAAAAGCCTCTTGCCTCCCCCCACCCCCAGCAACTCTCCCGGCACTCTCCTTAGCTGTGAGCAGTCCCGAAAAGTCTCAGCCCGCAGGCAGGAGATAAGGCAGAGCAGACAGGGGCTGGGTTATGAGGTCAGAGCTTAGGGGTCGATGGTGATGGATGGATGGAGTCCTCCCCGGACGCCAGCCATGGACGGAAGAGAAGGGAAGAAGAAGCCGGAAGGAAGTTGTCTTCTGTGATCTCTGACCTTCCTCGGAGCTTATGTAGATATATGGAATGGAATACGTTTGGTCATTTCTGCTGTCTGTCTAGTCCAGCTCCCCTATGGGGGGATCACAGATATGACTCTCCTGCCCTGCTCTCAGTAGCCTCTGTAGCAGCAGAGCTAAGAAGCGACCTTGGAGTCTCAGCAGAAACATAAACATTCCAGCGTTATCAGTCCACTAGCTGGAACACTTGCTGCTAGTTAAAAGAGAGCTTACTGAAGGAAAAAAAAAATCAATAAAAGGAAAATTAGCTTCATCCTGGCTCAATCCAGGACACTCAAACAACTCAGGACAGAGTCCTGTGTTAGGCAAGTGTGAACAGTGTAGGCACGATGGCAGGCTGTACCCCTTCCCCCTCTCCCCCCGCTCCTCTCCGGCTTACCTCCCTTGGTAAATTTCCAGCAGCTGCTCTGCGCATGGGCTGACCGCCAGGGCTCGTCTTGGACCCTTAGATGCAGCCCCCCCACTCCCATTCCAGAACTCTCTGGGATTTCAGACTGTGCAGCCGCATACCCCAGAACCTTCCAGAACAACGAATTGTGCATGTGCAAAGCTCAAACAAATGTTGCCCCGAGGGTGGTTCCTGGGGGTCAGAATGTTATAAAAGGGGTGAAAGTGTGTCACACCCTTGTCGACCCACCACCTGCGGACCAGGACCCAAGGCTAGAGGCTTGCAGAGCAGGCCAACACCCCAAAAAGACCTTGCTGGAACCAAAGGGTGGTGATATATCTGTCCTATCTTCTCATCTTTGCTGCCCTCAAAACCTAAGATGCACCTGCAGAACCGTTTCACAGTTCTGCAGACTGAAGGGGAAAAGCAACCCATGCAAGATAAGCTGCCAGAGCTGACTAAGGCAGCTTGCTTGGAGCATCGTATAACAGCAAGTGCTCAGAAGCAGTGATGAGTAATAGTCATGGGGGACTCCATTTTCGGGGGTACTGGGGGACCCATTTGCAGACCAGACCCACTTGCTAGAGAGGTCTGCAGCTTACCGGGGGCTCGAATCAAAGATGTAAGAGAAAGGATACACAAACTTGTATGGCCCACCGACTATTATCCACTCCTACTATTTCATGTGGGCACCAATGATACAGATAGGAGTAACCTGAAGCCTATCAGGAAAGACTATAGAGTGCTGGGAGCGGTGGTGAAGGGCTTGGGAGCACAGGTAGTGTTTTCATCAATCCTTCCGGTCAAAGGGAAAGGGCTGGAAAGGACTGACCAAATTGGAAAAGTCAACAAATGGTTACAGGAGTGGTGCCAGATGAGGGCTTTGGTTACATAAACCACAGGACTCGCTTTGAAAATCCTGATCTTTTGGGGGCTGATGGGATTCATTTGTCAGAGAAAGGGGAGAGAGTCTTTGGCCAGAGGTGGGCCAATTTAGTTAGGAGGGCTTTAAACTAGTGATGCCGGGGGAGAGGACCCTCAATTCATTCCACACCCACCACATTGTGGACAGAGTCAGTAACACATGCCTTGGGCCTGCAGGAGGATTGCAGGCCAAGAGGAAAGCATCTGACCTGCAAATTGTTATCCCTGCCAGCATAACTGCTTCAAAGGGGGCCCATCTTAAATACTTCTATGCGAATGCACAGCACATGGGGAATAAACAAGAGGAAGTGCAGATGTGTGCGTGCATGCAGGGCTATGATATTATTGGTATCACTAAGACGTGGTGGGATGACTCCTACGACTGGAGTGTGGGGATGGTTGGGTATAAGCTCTTTAGGAAGGACGGGCAGGGCAGAAGAGGAGGGGGTGTCACCCTCTACATCAATGACCAGCTGGAGTCTGTGGAGCTCCACCTGGGAATGGAGGAGGAGTCGACTGAAACCTTATGGGTCAGGGTTAAAAGGAAGACAGGGGCAGGAGATGTCATAGGCTACAGGCCACCAGACCAGAATGGCTGAGCCGATGAGGCCCTTTACAGGCAGATGGGAGCAGTTTTGCACTCACAGGCCCTGGTCCTCATGGGGGATTTCAACCACCCTGACATCTGCTGGAGGGACAACACAGCAAAGCATCAGCAATCCAGGAAGTTCCTGGAGTGCTGTCGCGGACCGAGATAGGTAAAGCCGTGACCCACACCCCCACCTCGGGGAAACCGAGGGCTGAAGACCGCTCCCCGTCACACTCACAAACAACGCTTAGGAATCAATAGATTTATTAAGTATCACCTAACACACACAAGGTCTACCTCTATCTATATTCACACCTATATATCCATATACCAACAGCTATACAACACTACATCTATATGCCAATAACAACACACACAGAAAACAAGAGAGAACCTCTCCCCTTCCCCCCTGTTCCCGTTCCCGGACAGGGATAAGAGGGAAAGCCTGGAGAGAGCCTTTGGGAAATAGAAGAATATTGGAAAAGAGAAGTGAGTGTCTGGTATGTGTGATTATTATGTAGGAATGTTTGTAGGAATGTTAGTAAGATGTTCGCAATTCTCACCACCGGGGGTACGGCCGAAGCCAATCCCTGGTCGGGATCCACGTCCTGTCCCCTGAGACTCCAGGCAAACGGTCCGCTCGGTACGTCCACACGCCAACAACCACAGGGAGCAGCGCTGCAACGGCACGGCAGCCTCCGCAGCGGTACGCTCACTGCGGCGGCTGGATCCGTGTGTGTTCACAAAGCGCGCGCCTTCTTGCTCCTCCCTTTCTTTCCCGGTTCCGGCCCCGCCGTGCCTCCTGGGAGTTGTAGTCTGCAGTCCTGTGCGTATGCGCCTGGTACCTCTGTCCTCTCCCCACGAGTGCCGGGGGGGCGCATCGCCAGGAATGGTCAGTGAATGTCGCTGGATTAAAGGCCATTATAGAGTCCGTCTCTCACAAGTGCACTGATGACAACTTCCTCCTCCAAATGGTAGAGGAACCAACAAGAAAAGGTGCTATGCTGGACCTTGTTCTCACCAACAGAGAGGAGCTGGTTGATGATGTAAGACGTAGTAGGAGACTAGGCTGCAGCGACCATGACATGGTTGAATTCAGGATCCTTAGGGCAGCGAGGAAGGTGCGAAGGGAACCCTCAATTTCAAGAGCAGATTTTGGTCTCTTCAAGGATCTGCTTGGTAGGGTACCATGGGACAAAGCCCTGGAGGGAAGGGGAGCCCAGGGAAGCTGGTCTATATTCAAGGATCACTTCCTCCATGCCCAGGAGCTATGTGTCCCAACAAAAAGGAAGGCAGGCAGGAGAGCCATGAGGCCTGCGTGGATGAGCAAGGAGCTTCTGGACACAATTAAATGTAAAAATAAGGTATACAGAGAGGGCAGGAAGCAGGGCCAGGTATCCCAGGGGGAGTACAGACAAATTGTCAGAGAAGCAAGGGATCGGGTAAGGAAGGCCAAAGCACAGATAGAGTTGGACCTGGCCAGGGATGTTAAGAATAACAAGAAAGGTTTCTACAGGTATGTCAGCAATAAGAGGAAGACGAGGCAAAATGTGGGCCTGCTTCAGAAGGAAACTGGAGACCTGGCCATGCAGGACATAGAGAAGGCTGACATGCGGAAACAAACTTCACAACCCCAGAGAGGTTATAAAGAAGGTACGTTTGTTGCAGCGCTGGGTGCAAGGGGGATCGCTCCTCCTAGCTTGCACGCCCTGTGTAAGTAAAGCTCTCTTTTTATCTAGCAGGTACATGAATATTCACAAGGTAATGATACATATTCACTAAATTCTTAGGAAAAGCGTTGCTTATGCTAATTAATTCCCCGCCTAGTTCCACATGCGCAGTGCTGTCTGGTAGTGGTCTTATGGGGTCTTCAGGATGAAGGCTGGAAGTCTTCCACGCAGTGAACTCTTAACTTTGAAGCACTTTGACTCAGCTAGTGACAAATAGTAACCGCAAGTCTGGCTGCATCTGGTTCTGCTTAGCCAAGGAGAATTCCTACAGCACAGATAAGAGACTGGTACTCCCCTTATCTTAAGAATGTAGCACATCTCGGCCTTCTGTTGTCTGTCCAAAAAGTCTTAACACTTTTTTTCCCAATTCAGGCTGAGGTACTCAATGACTACTTTGCCTCAGTCTTCACTGGCAAAGGCTCTCGGCACACCATCCAAGTTAGAGAAGGTGAAGGCATGGACTGTGAAGAGGAAGATCTCCCCACTGTAGGAGAAGAGCAGGTTTGTGACCATCTGAAGGATCTGAAGGTGCACAAGTCTATGGGACCTGATGGGATGCATCCACAGCTCCTGAAGGCCGACGAAGTTGCAAAGCCTCCGTCCATCATATTTGAAAAGCCTTGGAAGTCTGGAGAAATTCCCACTGATTGGAAAAGGGGAAACATAACCCCCATTTTCAAGAAGGGAAGGAAAGAAAACCCAGGTGTGGGGAACGGACTATTTTTTCTTCTCCCCCCACACAAGATGGCCTTTCAAGCCAGCGAAGTGCCTTTTGCTGATTTAACCAAGGACAAACTGAAACAGACTTGGCAGAAATACAGATAGCAGGCTGCCTCGGAAAGACTGAGCAATTAGCCACAAGTTAAAGGAGATGGGCTGTGCTGGTGAACCAGAGAACATTCCTTCATCTGCAGGACTCGGTAATCGACTGAGCTACCTACAAGTACTGCAACCGCTCCACGCGGGGGGGCCTGTGCTCGCCCTTGGGGGATCGCCTCCCTCCCTGCTGCTCGAAGCGGAGCCTGGGAGTCGCCGCCAGAAGTGAAGCCTGGGGGTCTCTGTCCGGATCGGAGCCATGACTGCCATGCCTGCCCTGCGTGCCTGCCTTGCCCGCTGTGTCTGCCTGCCGTGACTGCCTGTGGCTATTGCCTGCCGAAGGGGTCGACGCGCCGGGTTGCCCCCCGTCACGGGGCCGCTCAGCTGTGGAGTTGTCCAGACGCTGATCACATCCTCGCTGCGGAAGGAGGGTAACACGCGTACACATACACACACATATTTACCAGGCTCAATTCCTACCCTTTTTCCTCCATTAATCCTTCCCACATCTCTTCCGCGAGGAGCACACTTACTAATACCATAGAACCCTGATTTCCTTCCTCATATATACCTAGACTACCTGCCCTGAACCTCGGTCCCTCAGTTTGTGTTAACCCCTAATAAACCTGTTTGTGAGCGTGGTGAGGGGCATTCCAAACATTTACAAACCTCTCCATTGGGGGAGGGAAAAAGTCGTGAAAGCGTCCTGACAGCCGGAGGCTTTTTGATATCGGCTCGCGACACCAGGGAACTACAGGCCAGTCAATCTCACCTCTGTGCCCGGCAAGATCATGGAGCGAATCCTCCTGAAGGTTCTTCTAGGGCATGTAGAAAGCAAAGAGGTGATTGATGACAGCCAACACAGCTTCACCAAGGGAAAATCCTGCCTGACTAATTTGGTGACCTTCTATAATGCGGTCATGGCATCGGTGGATAAAGGAAGAGCAACCAATGTCATCTACCTGAACCTGTACAAAGCCTTTGACACTGTCCCACATGACATCCTGGTATCAAAACTGGAATGATACATATTTGATGGATGGACCAGTCATTGGGTAAGGAACTGACTGGATGGTTGCACACAAAGAGTGGTGACCAACGGCTCGATGTCCAGATGGAGACCAGTGATGAGTGGTGTTCCCAAGGGTCGGCACTTGGACCGGTGCTATTTAACATCTTTGTCAGTGACATGGACAGTGGGATTGAGTGCACCCTCAGCAAGTTTGCTGACTGGCCTGGTTTGAGCCAGGATGAAGCCAATTTTCCTTTTACTGATTTTTTTTTTCCTTTACTAAGCTCTCTTTTGACTAGCAGCAAGTTTTCCAGCTAGTGGACTGATAACGCTGGAATGTTTATGTTACTGCTGAGATGCCAAGGTCACTTTGCTCTGCCACCTCAGGGATGCTACCTAGAGCAGAAGAGTCATATCTGTAACCCTCCTGTAGGGAGGAGTGGACTAGACGGACAGCAAAATTGACCCAAGTATTCCATTCCATATATCTACGTAAGCTCAATGTAAGGTCAGAGATCATGGAAGTCACCTTCCTTCCTGCTTCTTCTTCCCTTCTCTTCCGTCCATGGCCGGTGTCTGGGGAGGACTCCGTCTATCCATCACCATTGATCCCTAGGCTCGTGCATTCCTGACCCTCATAACTTTACCCTCAGCTCCTGTCTGCTCTGCTGCTGTCTCTGGCAGTGGTCCAGGACATCTTGGGACTGCTCACAGCTAAGGAGAGTGCCGTGGGAGTTGCTGGGGGTGGGGGGAGGTGATAGGGGTTTTGCACATTCCTGAACATATTTGTATATATTTGTACATATTTCTTTTGTCATTAGTGTTTAATTAAAGCTGTCTAGTTTAGTTTTCAATCCGGAAAGTCTCTCTCCTTTTTCTCTCTCTCCTTTCCCTATCTGGGTGGGAGGGGGAGGGGACTGAGAGCATTATTGTCACTCATTTAATTGCCAATACTGAGTCAAACTGTGACACATGGAAACCCAATACATTAAGACAGGGACTCAAATCACCTTGGGGAATCCCCGGATTGTGACAGGGATACGAACTACATCTAAGAACACGGTAGTTGTCACAGGGACTCAAACTGCATCTGAGAACACCATGGTTGAGAAAGGGACCCAAACACCAACTATCGCAATTGCCCCAGTAGTGAAAAAGAAACAGTGGATGAAGAAGTCAAAGGGTTCATATCATCGATTAGTAAGGGAGGAGGAGGGAGAAGAAGGGTTTGATCAGGAAGCCAATCCTTCAGCAAAGAAACAGGAGGAAGAAGCGAGAGAAATCACACAAGAGGGGGAAATTACCCGGTCCCTGTCATCAAAAGACCTTTGAGACATGCAGAAAGATTACAGCCACCAGCCAGATGAGCAGATTGCTGTCTGACTGCTCTGATGCTGGGATAGCAGGGACAACAGTCAGCAAATGGAAGGTAAGGAAGCCCAACAACTGGAATCTCTCGCTAGAAACCAGGGAATTGACAGAGGAATTGGAATAGAGGCAGAGATTCACAGTCTCTGGAAATGGCTGCTGTCAAGTGAGAGGGCAAGATATCCATTCAAGGAAGATCTTGCAAACTACCAAGGAAAGCGGACTACCGTGGACAAAAGCATCCAGTACTTGAGAGAATTAGCAGTGCTGGAAGTTATCTATGACGACCTAGATAATGATGAGGTCTCCAAAGATCCAGATGATGTCCTGTTCACACGGGCCATGTGGAGGCAGGTGGTCCAAAATGCCCCAGTGTCATATTCTAAGAGCTCGGCAACAATGTACTGCCCAGATACAGATACACCAAATATGGAGAGATCCTCTTCCTGGATCAAAAAATTTGAAGAAAATCTCTGTCCCTCCTCATCCCCACAGGCCAGTGCCTCGGCTGTCAGGGGCACCCCGAGGAGTCAGTCCCCTCCCGCCCCAGTCAGAGGGAAAGTGAGCCCCAGGCATATGCAATGTGGTGCACTCTGGTTCTTCCTCCATGACCAGGGGAGTGTTGCAGAATGGCTTGCAGAACAGGGCCATGAATCCATGGAGGCACTGTACAAGCTATCTCCTTGCTAGCTTAGCATAAGTAGGCCTGACTCCATTTTGTAGAAACTGCAAAATCATGCTGACAAGGGAGAAAAGCAAGGGCACAGTGTCCTTGCCAGTTTTGTTTAGAGTGGGAGTAGGGAGTATAACGGTAAGAATGAGGAAGAACCTTGGGCTAGAGTCTTCAAAACAGGAGGAGGGTGTAGACGTAACCACCTGTGTGTAACCAATGCAATTACAATACGTATGCATAATTAGTAGAAAGAGTATATAAGCATTGCTGTATCCTAATAAAGTTGAAGCTTGCTTTATCAATCATATTGATTCGACTGCTTGTCTTCCCTCACTGTCATCAGGGGAGGATGTGAGGAAGTGGGATGGTGAGCCCACCTTTAAGCTGGAAGCCTGTGTACATAAACTGAGAGGGAAGAGACTTGCTAAGAAGGGACCACCCAAGAAGGCTGTCAGCTTAGGTGATGTAGAGATGCAAGGCGGCAATCAGCAATCTCCCAGACACAGAAGAACTGAGATCACCTCCCTTGATCCTGGTGAGGGGACTTCTGGTGTGGCACTGCTAGGATCATAGATGGAATACTCTGAACAAGAATAGAGGGTCCCTGCCTCCGGCCAGGAGGAGGAAAGAGGTGACCAATTGCTAAAGTAATAGAAAAAAAAAAACGGTATCAAAATGAGCACTGAGAGTATCCCTACAGATGTAGAGGATACCAGTAATGCAGAAAGCACCGAGGTTCCAGAAAGGTTGGATATATCATATCTTACATGTTTACAGGACAATGTTGGAGGGCTTACAGACAAAGCATTACAGCAAGAGGCTGTAGAGTTAGAGTTACAGCAGGAGGTTAAGGAATTACAGCAGGAGGTTAAGGAGTTACAGCAAGAGGTTAAGGAGTTAAAGCAGGAGCTGACAGAAAAAACATCACAGCAAGAGAAGTATAGTAAGTTGCAGCAGGAATTTGAAGCGTTACTGCAAAGGCTTGAGTGCAGATCTGCAGGGGTGCAGAAGGAGAAGCGGCACGAAAAATTTAAGCAGCTGCAACATGATTATAAGAAGCTACAGCAGGAATATGATGCGCTGCAACAGGAGGCTGTAAAGCTAGATAAGAAATATAGGGAGTTGCACAAGATATATGAGAAGGTGCAACAAACCCTACAACAGACCCAACGAGAGAAAATAGGCATGCAACTGGAGATGGATGGGATGCAGCGAGACGTTAGAGTGCTATGAAGAGAGCAAACAAGAATGTACCAAGAGAATGAAAACCTGCAACAAGAGAATAATAACCTGCGAGAGCAGTTAAGACAAAAGGTTGCTCCCCCTTCTAAGAAGGAGGACGTGTCTGAGGGTGATCAGTCAGATCCAATTCAGGACACAGCAGAAGTTTCCGAAGGGCAGGAGAGTGGTAAGCCCAATATTGATCAGTTAGATCCCAATGAAGTTATTAGCCAGGTCCTTGACATGAAAGAATGGTCTTTAAAATAAAAAGTTGGAGTTCTTAACACACTCGTAGAACAGGCTGCCGCCTGTCTGCTCCCTCCGTCCCCCCCAGCTAATGGAGGGTCGGAGGATGTAGCTGTCAAGATAGATGAGCTGTGTAAAGGAATGCAAGAATTGACACGTCATGTTAGGGCTCCTCAATATAGGTCAGAAGAGGAGGAAGAGCAGGAGGAAGTGGAACATAGACATGTGCACCCAGTTAGGACAACTACTTATTCTCAAAGAGCAGGTGCTGCACAGAGAGATATGGAGGTGAAGGAAAAACCTTACACCTCACTAGAACTGGCAAAGCTTAGAAAGCAATACTGCAGGGTTCAGTCTGAGATGGAGGCTGAATACGTTATGAGAGTGTCCCTCACAGGGGGAGACAATATTCTGTTAAATGAACATGAATCTGGTGGGTACTGGGGACCCAGAATTGTCTTAGTAACTGGAGAACTGGATCACCCCTGGTCTCTAACTCAGTGTGCAGCTTTTTGTGTTGGCACCACAGATCCCGTTAGCAGAGGAGAACTGGATGCCCTGCAAGGGGATCACTCTAATATCATGGAAAATGTCCACAGAGCTGCCGTACTTCAGATGATTAATGACCGTGAGTTAGTACCAGAGCAGAGTAGTCCTTTGTCTCTTAGAGTGAAACCAGACAGATTACCTGTTTTGTTCAAGGGACTCTCTCCAGCACTTAAGATTGAAGCCACCCAATATCGGAAACTGATCGAAAGTGGCAACATACGCCCTACATGGGCTACGTTAGTCAGAGACCTGGTAGCTTATGGAAAGACATATGGTGAATCTGGAGGTTCTGGCAGATCTTCTGCAGTCAGACAAGTCACAGTTACTCGACCTTCATATGCTGAGGTGGCTGCTAAGCCACCTCAGAACCCCCTTCCTTCTAGGAACTCGCCCCGTTCTAAGCAGCAAGAGAAATCACGGGGTGACTGGACAGTGGTGAATAGAGATAGACAAAACAAAAAACCAAGAAGCCCACCTGGAAACCAACACCCCAAGACATATCACAAGATAGCAAGGGGCCATACGCTAAACTTAAAGAGGAAGCCAGGCGTATAGGGATCCCAGCTTCAATTTTGGCTCAGACTTATTCTTATAGACACCTAAAAGTACTGATTGAATGCTGGCATAGTATAACTAGTAATATAACTAGTAGTATAACTAGTTCAAGACAAAACCAGTCTACAAGGCCTAGGTCACTGTCCAGGTCCAGAGGGAGATCAAGGTCCAGAGTAAGATCCCTAACTACTAATTTGGAAAACTAAATAACCCTCCTCCTGCGAAGAAAAGAAAGTCTAAAAGACAGCAGAGGAAGGGAAAAACACAGGATTCTACTACAGAAAATGAAATGTCTCCCAAATAAACAATACTCATTTGGGCCCTAAAACTCCCAGACCTCCAAAAGATTGGCAAAATGTATTAAGATTAGTTCAAAATAAAGATGGAGACTTGGAACTTACTTGTGCTGCTGGGCCTAAACTGTCACTTTTGTGGTAGACGCAGGAGCGCAAATTTCTACACTGAAAGCTGATGAAGCTGAACACTGTGGCATTACCTTATCTTCAAAGCCAATATATGTAAGTGGAGCATTTGGTAACCCTCTTTTACAGAAAACAGCTAAAGTCACCATACGCCTTCCAGGAGAGGACAAGCCAATTCAGACTGAGATGATTGTGGGTGATATTCCTTTTAATGTATTAGGAATGGATGTTCACACAGGCTGAGCGTGGAGGGATGAAGAAGGCCGCTACTGGAATTTTGGCACACCTACACCTGAGATAAGGTTGTTGCAGTGTGCTCCGCGCCTGCCATAAAGCAGGATAACAAAAGTAAAACAATATTCCATCCCGATTGCTGCCAAAAATGGCATTAAAGAAGTAACTTCTGATTTGAAGCAAAGGGGTATTATTGTGCCCTGTCATTCACCATTTAATTCCCCAATTTGGCCTGTAAGGAAACCAAATGGTAATTGGAGAATGACAGTGGATTACAGGAAGCTAAATGCCAATACAGAAGGACTTACAGCTGCTGTACCTAACATTGCTGATCTGGTGCTAGAAATCCAGGAGGCAGCACACCTGGTGCTGGTCTCCCTGGACATAAAGGATATGTTTTTCCAAATCCCTATTGATCCTGAGGACCAAAAAATATTTTGCGTTCACTTGGGATTGGGTACAGTACACCTTCACAAGGTTGCCCCAGGGATAGAAACACTCACCCACACTGGGCCATCACGCGCTTGCGTGTGAGCTGGAACACATTCCAGAAACCCAAAACAATTCTAAAGTAAAAGTCTATCAGTACATAGATGATGTGCTGATAGGGGGCCAAAGTGAGGGGGTGGTAAAGGCAGTTTATGATGTCATAATTAAGCATTTAACAGACATGCAGATAGAAATCCCTGAAGAAAAAAGGCAACCCCCATCCCAAGAGGCAAAATTTCTGGGAACAAGGTCGAAGGGGGGAACCTGGAATATTCCTTCTGATACTTTGTCTCATCTGAATCAGATAAAAGTACCATCCAATAAAAAGAATTGCAAGGATTATTAGGAACCCTTCAGTACTGGAGAAAACACATCCCAAATTTTTCTGTTATAGAACGTCCTCTTTATGATCTATTGAAAAAGAATCATCACTGGGAATGGAATAAGTCTCATGATGAGGCCCTTGAACTATTAGTATTGGAAGCACAGACCTTTCAGACTCTGGGACCTCTCCACCCAGAGGATCCAATAATAATAGAATGGGGGTTCTCAGCCAGTGCCTTATCATATCACTTTTGGCAACGGGGACCTAATGGGAGTACTCGACCACTTGGCTTTTATTCTCAGCCTTTTAAGGACTCAGAGAAGCGATATTCCACTCTGGAGAAAGGATTGCTAACTGTATGCACAGCACTAATAGAGGTGAGCAAAATCATTAAAAAACAAAAGGTAATTCTACAAGGCCCTTTCAAAGTAGTTAACCAAGTGCTGTCTGGGAAAGCCCCTCCAGAAGGAATGTGAGATGGACTCTAAATTAGCGTTTACTCCAGCGACATCTACTGACCATTCGTGGTAATGCACTCCTCGCACTCGTGAGAGGAGGAGAAAGGTACCAGGCGCATGCGTACAGGACCACAGACTACAGTTCCCAGGAGGCTAGGCACAGCCGTGCCGGAACCGGAAGGGGAGCCAAAAGGCGCGCGCTGAAAACTCTCACTGCGGACACAGCCGCCGCGTGTGTCTGTCGCTGCGGAGGCTGCCGTGGAGCCTTGGACTGCTTTTTTCCTATGGTTGTTAGCCGTGTGAACACACCAAACGGACTACGTGCCTGGAGTCGCTGAGAAAGGATCCCGGCCAGGGATCGGCTTTGGCCACATCCCGGTGGTGAGACTTGCAAACTTAACCACATCCTTATGCTTCATATTAATTCTTATAGACATTCATACACACATACACCTTAGACTAGTTTTTCCTAAAGGCTCTCTCCAAGCTTTTTCCCTCTTATCCCTATCCGGGAAGTAGGAGCGGGGGAGGGGGGGAGAAAGACGGAGGGGGATATTCCTATTGTTATTATATGTTGTTCTGTTATACTTTGACATCTGTGAGAGACGGACTCCATAATGGCCTTTAATCCAGCGACATTCACTGACCAGTCCTGGCGATGCGCCCCCCCGGCACTCGTGGGGAGAGGACAGAGGTACCAGGCGCATGCGCACAGACTACAGACTACAACTCCCAGGAGGCACGGCGGGGCCGGAACTGGAAAAAAGAAGGGAGGAGCAAGAAGACGCGCGCTCTGCGAACACGGACGGATCCAGCCGCCGCGGTGAGGGTACCGCTGCGGAGGCTGCCGTGCCATTACGGCGCTGCTCCCTGTGGTTGTTGGCGTGTGGACGTACCGAACGGGCCGTTTGCCTAGAGTCTCAAGGGAAAGGACGTGGATCCCGACCAGGGATTGGCTTCGGCCGTACCCCGGTGGTGAGAAGTGGTTACAAGAGATTGCACAGCTACAGGGAGAACTGAAGGAGCGTGAAAGGAAATACAGGGAGTTAAAAAAAGATCATACTGATATGCGAGCAGAATACGAAGGGAAGCTGCTCGACCTGCAGAGGGAACTTGTAAAAACGTTAAAGGCATTGGAGAGCATGGAGAGGGATGTCAGGGCAAAGAACCGAGACATCTCGAAATTGCAGCAAGAGAACGTAACATTGCAGCAGCTCCAACAGGGCCCTCTTCCTCTTCCTCCACCCCCTGCTCCCCCTCAGGAAAAGAAGGTTGTCGATGACCTCTTGAAACAGGAGATCGACCGGATGTTACAAGAAAGGCTAGCACTGATTGGCGCTTTTCACGAGCCCCACAAAGTTGGGGAAGATAGGGAAAGCCAAAGAGGGAGAAACGTGCAGGGGTTTCTGGGCACTAGTGCATATGGCTCAGGGATCCGGTATGGAGAGGGGGAGGAGGAAGAGCAGGAAGAAAAAAAGGTGCTCCGGCCTGTTAGGCTAACTACCTATACCCAGAGAGCTGGGGCTGCACAAAGAGATACAGAGATAAAGGAAAAGCCCTATTCACCTATTGATCTGGGTAAACTCAGAGAAAAATATAGTAGACTGGCTTCCGAAACAGAAGCTGATTATGTCATGAGAGTATCACTCACAGGAGGGGACTGTTGCGGCGAGAGCACAGACTAACGCACCACGATCAATGTGATCAAGCAAAAGCCCTTTATTATTTAAAATGGTGGCAATTTATACCCTTCTGATTCCAGATGTTCCACCCCAGTACAAACCCCGTTGGTTACATACATACACAGTTCATATATGATTGGCTACGTGTCTTGTCACTTGCTGTCCGTGTCATGATGACCCAAGGTGTTTCGCTTCCCAGACGGTGCCTCTCAATTCTTGCTACAACATTCTTTTCTCACTACTTCATGAGATAACAACCGTGAGATAGGACACCTGCTGTTTGCTGGTCCCGTGGGGTACCAGCCTGGGAGACATCCGCTTGTTTACTGATCTCACGGGCTACTTCAGGGTGCCTGACAATTTGGTGAGCAGCACCTGCAACACTGCTGTTTTAATTCAGGCATATTAATTTTCCATAAATCCCATATTACTTTTCCATAAATCCCAACAGGGGACGATATCATGTTGACTGAACAGGAGGCTCGTGGTTTTTGGGGACCTGGAATGGTGTTACTAACCGGTAATACAAATTACCCATGGTCCCTAACGCAGCGTGCAGCCTGGAACGTAGGTAAAACTGAGGCGGTGGAGCGAGGAGAACCGACTTCCCTAAAAGGGAGCCCCCGCGACATCATGGAAAACGTTCAAAGGGCTGCTGCACTCCAAATGATCTATGATCGTGAGTTGGTAGTAGAGCATGCAAGCCCCATGTCCCTTCAGGTAAAAGAGAGGAGAATGATTGTGTTGATTAAGGGGCTTTCTGGGGGGCTCCAGGTGAAAGCCATGCAATGTCGAGAGGAGATTGCAGCCGGACGATTACAGATCACGTGGGGTGACCTGGCCCAGAACCTGATTGATTGCGCTAAGATATGTGAGGACTCTAAGTCCTCCTCTTCTACACCCAAAAGGGCTGCTCGACTGTCTTATGCTGAGGTTGCTGCTAAGCCACCCCGAGACCCCCCCTCTCCCAGACAGGGGAGGTCACGGGGTGACTGGAATGTGGTAAACAGGGATAGACAGAAGAAAATACAGCAGAAGTCACCCAGGAGACAGGCCTTTGATACACAGCATTCCTCAACACAAGATAATAAGGGGCCTTATGCTAGGCTTAAGGAGGAAGGCAGGCAGGCAGGAATGCCAGCATCGCTCCTAGCCAGGACTCGTCCTTATGAAGAGCTAAAGGAACTGATTGAGTTCTTCCGTGAAGTGCTGGGACGAACCCGAGGCAGATCACAATCACGAACCCGAGCCAGATCACAAACTGGGGCCCGAGGCCGGTCACAGTCTAGAACTCGGACTCAAGTACAGGGAAGGTCCAGTAGTTCGGGTAACTAGAATTCCCTCCTCCTGCTACAACTGGTAAGTCAAAAAGGCGACGGAGGAGGGGTAAAACACAGAGTCCTAGCACAGAATGTCAACATGACTCCCACATAAATCAGGAATCCAGGAACCCCATAATTCAGGAATATTCTAGTCCCCCAAATGATTGGCAAAACATATTAAGACTCGTGTATAATAAGGATGGAGATCTGGTACTCACTTGTGCTGTTGGTCCAAAACGTTATCCTGTTACTTTTGTTGTAGACACAGGGGCCCAGATGTCCACATTGAATGCTGAGGAGGCAAGGTACTGTGGTATTACCACCTCTGCAAAATCAGTTTGTGTAAGCGGAGCATTTGGTAATTCTACTTTACAGAAAACAGCTATGGTCACCATGCACCTTCCAGGAGATGACAAACCGATCCGAACCAAAATGATTGTAGGTGATGTTCCTAACTTGTTAGGTTTGGATATTTTGGCAGGTCGTGCCTGGAGAGATGAGCGAGGCCGCTACTAGACATTTGGCACACCAACACTGGAAGTAAAGTTGTTACAACGTGCCCCACGTCTGCCACAGAGCAAAACAACAAAAGTAAAACAATATTCTATTTCAGTTGCTGCCAAGGATGGCATCAGGGAGGTAATAGCTGATTTAAAACAAAAAGGTATAATAGTGCCATGCCATTCACCATACAATGCCCCAGTCTGGCCTGTGAGGAAACCAGATGGGAGATGGAGACTAACTTTAGACTACAGGAAATTGAATGCCAATACAGAAGGCCTCACTGCAGCCGTACCAAACATAGCTGATCTGGTGCTAGAAATCCAGGAAGCAGCACATCCTGTGCTGGCAGCACTGGATATTAAGGACATGTTTTTCCAGGTCCCTATTGATACCGAGGACCAAAAATATTTTGCCTTCACGTGGGATGGGATCCAATACACGTTCACAAGGCTGCCACAGGGATATAAACACTCACCCACACTGGCCCATCACGCACTTGCATGTGAACTGGAAAACATTCCAGAAATCAAAAACAATTCCAAAGTGAAAGTTTATCAATACATAGATGACATACTGATAGGGGGTCAGAGTGAGGGAGAAGTGAAAGTTGTGTATGATGCTATAATTAAGCATCTAACTGATATTCAGCTAGAAATCCCTGAAGGGAAAAGGCAACCACCATCCCAAGAGGTAAAATTCCTGGGAATAAGGTGGAAAGGGGGAACCTGGAATATTCCATCCGATACTGTGTCCCAATTGACTCAGATGAAGGTACCAGCTAATAAAAAAGAATTGCAACAATTGCTGGGAACCCTCCAGTATTGGAGAAAACATATCCCTGATTTCTCTGTTATAGCACGGCCTCTTTATGATCTCTTGAAAAAGAATCATCACTGGGAATGGAACAAATTTCATGATGAGGCCCTTGAACTGCTAATACTGGAAGCACAGACCTTCCAGACTCTGGGACCTCTTCACCCAGAGGATCCAATAACAATAGAATGGGGATTCTCAGCTAGTGCCTTATCATATCACTTTGGCAAAAGGGACCTAGTGGGAGTACACGACCCATTGGCTTCTATTCACAATCTCTTAAGGACTCAGAAAAACGATACTCCACTCTGGAGAAGGGATTGCTAACTGTATGCACAGCACTAATAGAGGTGAGCAAAATTATTAAAAAACAAAAGGTGATACTACAGGGTCCTTTCAAAGTAGTTAATCATGTGCTGTCTGGGAAAGCCCCTCCAGAGGGTATATCCCAAAAGGGGACAATCAGGAAATGGTATAACCAGATTGAGTGCTACTCCGGCCTTTTCAAGCTAGAGGAAGGCCCGGACAAACAGCTAAAAATCCAGGAACACATTGAATCCATGGAGGAAAAAGAGTTAACTATGAAAACTCCCAGTCCTATTAAGGAGGCCCCCGAATACAAAAGTGATATGACTAATGCCTGGTTCACAGACGCGTCAGCCAGAAGAGAGGGTAAAACCTGGTTTTTCAAATCTGCTGCAGTCAAACCTTCCACGGCTGAACGCATAATAAATCATGATAAGGGCAGTGCACAAGTGGGGGAGCTGGATGCTGTTCTCAATGTGTTTGTACGGGAAAAGGCCGCCAAGGACGCTGTGTACATCTACACAGATTCCTTTTCGGTCTTCAAGGGCTGTGTGGAATGGATAACTTTCTGGGAACAGAACAATTGGGAGATTAACAGGGTGCCAGTGTGGCAGAAAGAAAAATGGCAACAGATCCTAAAAATTGCCAAGAAAAATCCTAACTTTTATGTGGGGTGGATTCCTGCTCACCAGACCAGTCTGAAAAATGATGCTAGCAGGTGGAACAACTATGTTGACGAACTGGCCAAAATCAATGTAGTGGAAATCAGAACAGCAGAAGAAAATCAGGAGTGGGAGCGATTGCTTGAATGGCTTCATTGTAAAAGGGGTCACTCAGGGATCTTTGATTTGTATAAAGAGGCACAAACCAGGGGATGGCCTGTTACCCATGAACAGTGTAAAACAATCATTTCTGAATGTGATCTGTGTAAGATCCGGTTGGGGAAGCATCCCCTGACAACTGACACTCTGCATATTCGAGAGGGAAAGTCCTTGTGGTCTACTTGGCAAGTGGACTACATAGGTCCTTTCCGCAAATCAGGTAACAAACAGTATATCATTGTGATGGTAGAAGTGATATCAGGTCTAACTTGTGCTGAAGCTGTTTCTAAAGCAAATGGTGAAAATACAGTTCACTTCCTGGAAAGGGTATTTGGGGTATTACCTAAACCTACACATATTCAGTCTGATAATGGCACTCACTTCACTTCACATCTGGTACAACAGTGGGCGAGAAGTGAAGGCATCCAATGGACATTTCATATGCCATACTATCCCCAAGCAAATGGGATAGTAGAACGTACTAACGGGTTAATCAAAAGCCTTATCCGCCCACAGGACTCCAAATGGGATGAAAGGTTGCGATATGCAGTCACCACCATAAATAACAGATGGGGGGTAAACGGGTGTCCTCGTCTAACTGCTTTCTTTCCTACATCACCCACTCAAGAATAGGAGACACAAAGAAAGCCTTGCAACAAGAAAAAAATCTCCCTACACCCAGGACAGACTGTACTGGTTCACCTGCCAAACATTGGGAAAGTCAAAATGACCCTGCAAACGCCTGTGAATTCAAACACCTGGGTTGCATCTGACATGAATAACAAACAACTCAAAATCAGTACAAATTGGATACTTCATGTTGAATGAAGCAAGACAGATTGTAGAGATAGGTTGTAACTGTGTATCTGTATACTTGTGTATATAGCAATGTGTATATGCTAAACCAACAACCCAAAGAACCGGAGACATCCCAAGCCAGAACAGGGTCTGATCAGCCCGACACTGGTTTTGAGGAGTGAGGTACCTTGTGCATACTATGGACTTGATCACCCCATGGTTTGCACAACGCCTCCTACTATACAGCATCATGTCTCCTATATCTATTTCCCCTTTGGGTTTTGGTCTGTAAATAAGATACTAATGGTGCACCAATATATTCATTATGGGTTTTCTGTTTATATTTCTCTTATGTATTATATATATGAGTATGTATATATATATATATGTATGAGTTTATAAGTATACATGTTGTATAGGGAATTGTTCCCTCAGAAACATGCATAAAACGTTATATACGTTGTTTTAGATGTGTAGATATGAAATATGTGAGATTGTATATATGTTTGTCTCAAACAGGGAAAGAGGTAAGAGTTTGGACAAGAGCCTACTAGGGTACAGATGTACATACATATACAGACACAAACATACACCACACAGGAACCAAGTCGCTGTCATAAAAGCCACGGGGTGAGATGTGAGAGACGGACTCTATAATGGCCTTTAATCCAGCGACATCTACTGACCATTCCTGGCGATGCGCCCCCCCGGCACTCGTGGGGAGAGGACAGAGGTACCAGGCGCATGCGCACAGACTACAGACTACAACTCCCAGGAGGCACGGCGGGGCCGGAACTGGAAAAAAGAAGGGAGGAGCAAGAAGACACGCGCTCTGCGAACACGGACGGATCCAGCCGCCGCGGTGAGGGTACCGCTGCGGAGGCTGCCGTGCCGTTGCGGCGCTGCTCCCTGTGGTTGTTGGCGTGTGGACGTACCGAACGGACCGTTTGCCTAGAGTCTCAAGGGAAAGGACGTGGATCCCGACCAGGGATTGGCTTCGGCCGTACCCCGGTGGTGAGAATTGCGGACATCTTACTAACATTCCTATAAACATTCCTACATAATATTCACACATACCAGACACTCACTTCTCTTTTCCCATATTCTTCTATTTCCCAAAGGCTCTCTCCAGGCTTTCCCTCTTATCCCTGTCCGGGAACGGGAACAGGGGGGAAGGGGGGAGGTTCTCTCTTGTTTTCTGTGTGTGTTGTTATTGGCATATAGATGTAGTGTTGTATAGCTGTTGGTATATGGATATATAGGTGTGGATATAGATATAGAGATAGACCCTGTGTGTTAGTTGATATCAGACTTGCCAAACCCTCAGTGCCTTTAATAAATCTATTGATTCCTAAGCGTTGTTTGTGAGTGTGACGGGGAGTGGTCTTCAGCTCTCGATCCCCTGAGGTGGGGGTGTGAGTCGCGGCTTTACCTATCTCGGTCCGCGACATACATCTGATATTATTCTATAGAATTAGTCTTGCCATAACCTCAGTGTCTTTAATAAACTTATTGATTTTTGGTAATTTTTTGTGAGTGTGACAGGGTGTGGACCTCAGCCCTTGATCCCCTTTTAGTAGGGGGAGCGGGTCGCGGCTTTACCCATCTCGGTCCGCGACAAGGAATATCCCAAAAGGGTACCATCAGGAAATGGTATAGCCAAATTGAGTATTATTCTGGCCTTTTCAAGCTTGAAGAAGGCACAGATAAACAACTGAAAATTCAGGAACAAATCGGATCTACAGAGGAACACAATTTAATAGTCAAAACTCGCAGTCCTATTAAAGAGGCCCCAGAACACAAGAGTGAAATGGTTAATGCTTGGTTTACAGATCCGTCAGCCCGAAGGGAAGGTAAAACCTGGTTGTTCAGTTCTCCTTCAGTTAAACCCTCCACAGCTGAACAAATAATAAATCATGATAAAGGCAGTGCACAAGTGGGGGATCTGGACGCTGTTCTCAATGTTTTTGTGAAAGAAAAAGCCTCCAAGGACGCTGTGTACATCTACACAGATTCCTCTTCGGTCTTTAAGGGCTGTGTGGAATGGATAACTTTCTGGGAACAGAACAGAAAGAGAAATGGCAACAGATATTAAAGATTGCTAAGAAAAATCCTAACTTTCATGTGGGGTGGATTCCTTCTCACCAGACCAACCTGAAGGATGAAGCTAGTAAGTGGAATAACTATGTTGATGAACTGGCTAAAATCAATGTAGTGGAAATTAGAACAGCCATTATAGCAGGAGAAAATCAAGAGTGGGAGCGATTGCTTGAATGGCTTCATTGTAAAAGAGGTCATTCAGGAATCATTGATTTGTATAAAGAGGCACAAACCCGTGGATGGCCTGTCACCCGTGAGCAGTGCAAAACGATCATTTCTGAATGTGATCTTTGCAAAATCAGGTTAGGGGAACATCCCCTGACGACTGATACTCTCCATATTCGGGAAGGGAAACCTTTGTGGTCCCCCTGTCAGGTGGACTACATCGGTCCCTTCCGCAAATCAGGAAACAAACAGTACATTATTGTGATGGTAGAAGTGGTGTCAGGTCTAACCTGTGCTGAAGCTGTTTCTAAGGCAAATGGTGAAAACACGGTCTGCTTCTTAAAAAAGGTATTTGGGGTCCTACCTAAACCCTCAAACATCCAATCTGATAATGGAACTCATTTCACCTCACACCTGGTACAACAATGGCTAAAAGAGAAGGTATCAAATGGACATTTCATGTCCCATACTATCCACAAGCAAATGGGGGAGTAGAACATACTAACGGGTTAATTAAAAGTCTTATTCGTCCACAGGATTCCAGATGGGATGAAAGGTTGAGGTATGCAGTCACCACTGTAAATAATAGGTGGGGGGTTAATGGGTGCCCTCGTCTAACTGCCTTCTTTCCTATGTCGCCTACTCATAATAAAGAAAAGCCTAGAAAACCCTACAACAAGTCCAAGACTTCTCTGCACCCGGGACAGACTGTTCTGGTGAACCTGCCGAATATTGGTAAAGTCAAGCTCACCTTGCAAACACCGGTGAACTCAAATACTTGGTTTGCATCTGTTTTAAATGACAAACAACATAAAATCAGTACAAAATGGATAATTCATGTTGAGTAATCAGTGTCTCAGTTTTTTCCCCCCTATGTTTACATCTTTGTGTACTCATGTCCAGTAATGTTAATAGCTATATTACTAGTCTGACAACTTAAAGAGCCAGAGACATCCCGGTGACAGTATTAGGCCTGATCAACCTGCTACTGGACTCCGGAGGAGTTATTTTGTGACCGCTGTGAGACTGATCACCTCATAGCCTAAACAAGGTACTCTATAATATTGTTTCCTTCTATACTTGCCTTTGAGTTGTTGTCTGTAATATATTGTATAATAGTTAAGACAGTGTTAATATTAGATAGAAACATTTGTATAATTAGATTGTCATTTATATTGTATTAATGCTCTGTATTTATATATATAGATATATATGTAGAACTTCTTGGCAGTCCACACTAAATGGATATAGCATTGTATGTTATAATTGGGAATTGGTCCCTTATTTACTATTATGAATTACTATATTCTCTCTTATTGTTGTTGGGAATTGTTCCCTATTTATTGTTGTGAATTGCTGCGTTCTCTCTGTATTTTTTATTTTGACTTTTTTATTATTATTATTATTATTTATTTATTGTATTATTTTTATTTTTTATTTCCAGTTATACACATTTTAATACCCGAAGAGGGGAAGGATCTAATGTGAGGTAAGGGTTTGGACAGGGGCCTGGTTAATTACATGCATACATAACACATACGTATATACATATATACACAAGAAGGACACTATATTGTCGCTGTCTTAAAAGCCACGGGGTGAGATGTGGGGAACGGACTATTTTTCCTTCTCCCCCCACACAAGATGGAATGCCTTTCAAGCCAGCAAAGTGCCTTTGCTGATTTAGCCAAGAACAAACTGAAACAGACTTGGCAGAAATATAGATAGCAGACTGCCTGTGAAAGACTGAGCAATTAGCCACAAGTTAAAGGAGGCGGGCTGTGCCAGTGAACCAGAGAACTTTCCTCCGTCTGCGGGACTCGGTAATCGACTGAGCTACCTGCAAGCATTGCAGCCACTCTGCGTGGGGGGGGCCTGTGCTGGCCACAGGGGATCACCACCTCCCTGCCACCTGAAGCGGAGCCTGGGAGTTGCCGCCCGAAGCGGAGCCTGGAGGTCGCTGCCCGGACCGGAGCCGTGCCTGCTTGCCATGCCTGCCCTGCCTATTGTGCCTGCCCGCTGTGACTGCCCGTGGCTATTGCCTGCCGAAGGGGTCAACCCGCCGGGTTGCCCCCTGCCGCAGGGCCGCCCTGCCGCGAAGCCGTCAGGAAGCTGATCACATCCTCGCTGCGGAAGGAGGGTAACACGTGTACACATACACACACATATCCACATACACATATCTACCGGGCCCGATTCCTACCCTTCTCCTCCATTAATCCTTCCCACATCTCTTCTGTGGGGAGTGCACTTACTAATACCATAGAACCCTGATTTCCTTCCTCATATATACCTAGACTACCTTCCCTGAACCTCGGTCCCTCAGTTTGTGTTAACCCTTAATAAACCTGTTAGTTAAACATCGGTCTCGGTAACAATTTGTGAGCGTGGGGGGGAGGGGGCATTCCAATCTACACTCTAGGATATGGTCCCACAGCATGTGCGGTCTCATTTACAAACCTCTCCGTTGGGGGGGAGGGAAAGAGTCGCAAAAGCATCCTGACAGCTGGTGGCTTTTGATATCTGCTCGCGACAAGCACAGAACCTATCGATCTCTGGAGTAACAGGGGGATCCCAACAGTTGTCTGTATTGGAGGCTGAGGTGAGCTTAACAGGGGACAAGTGGCAAAGGCACCCCATTGTGACCGGCCCAGAGGGCCTCATATCCTTGGCATAGACTACATCAGGAGAAGGTACTTCAAGGACCCAAAGGGGTACAAATGGTCTTTTGCTGTAGCCACTGTGAACACAGAGAAGGTTAAACAGCTATCTACCCTGCCTGGCCTCTCAGAATATCCCTTTGTTTTGGACTTGCTGCAAGTGGAAGAACAGCAGGTGCCAATTGCTACCAGGACAGTGCACCGGTGGCGATATTTTACAAACTCCCTGGTTCCCATCAATGAGCTGATTCATCAACTGGAGAGCCAAGGAGTGATCAGCAAGACTCACTCACCCTTTAATAGTCTTATATGGCCAGTGCAAAAACCTGATGGAGGGTGGAGGCTAACAGTAGACTATCCCAGGCTGAACGAAGACACACCACTGCTGAGTGGTGCTGTACTGCATGTGCTAGAACTCCAATATGAACGGGAGTCAAAGGCAGCCAAGTGGTATGTTACAACTGACATTGCCAATGCATTTTCCTCAGTCTCTTTGGCAGCAGAATTAAGGCCAGTTTGCTCTCACATGGAGGGCTGTCCAATAAACCTGGAATCAACTGCCCCAGGGGTGGAAACACAGCTCTACCATCTGTAATGGACTAATCCAAACTGCACTGGAACAGGGTGATGCCCCTGAACATCTACAATACATTGCTGTGGGGTAACAAAGTAGAATAAGTGTTTCAGAAGGGAAAAAGAGTAAGATTATTCTGAAAGCTGTTTTTGCCATAAAAAGAAACAAAGTCAAGGGACCTGCACAGACCACCTGACCAGGATAAAGACACTGCTGAGACATTCTTTCAACAACTCGGAGATGTCTCACATTCACTAGCCCTTGTTCTCGTGTGGGACTTCAACTTACCAGATGTCTGCTGGAAGTACAACACAGCAGGAAGGGGGCAATCCAGGAGGTTTCTGGAATGTATGGAAGATAACTTCCTGCTACAGATGGTAAGTGAGCCTACCAGGGGTAGTGCCATGCTAGATCTACTGTTTACAAACAGGGAAGGGCTGGTGGAAGATGTAGTGGTTGGAGGTCGTCTTGGGCACAGCGACCATGATATGATAGAATTTTCAATATGTGGAGAAGTTAGGAGGGTCATCAGCAAAACCTATACCTTGGACTTCCAGGGGACTGACTTTGGCCTCTTCAGGATGCTGGTTGGGAGAGTCCCTTGGTGTCCTGGGTTGACCCCAGGCTCAGCCCTGACCCTCATAACTCTCCCCACAGCCCTGTCTGCTCTGCTGTTATCTCAGACAGCGGACTGAGACTTTTCAGGACTGCTCACAGCTAAGGAGAGTGCTGGGAGAGCTGCTGGGGGTGGGGGGAGGCAAGAGGCTTTTGCACATTCCTGAACATACTTGTATATAATTGTACATCTAATTAAAGCTGTCTAATTTAGTTTTCAATCCAGCTAAGTCTCTCTCCTAATTCTCTCTCTCCTTCCCTACCTGGGTGGGAGGGGGAGGGGATTGAGAGCATTGTTTGTCTCTGGTTTATTTTTCAATTCTGAGTCAAACTGTGACACTTCGGAAGTAGCCCTCGAAAACAAAGGAGCCCAGTAAAGCTGGGCTTGCTTTAAGAATGAAATTATGAAGACATAGGGGCAGGCTGTCCCTATGTGCCGAAAAAGGAGCCGGCGGGAAAGAAGACCAGCCTGGTTGAGCAGGGAACTATTACAAAAACTCAGTAATAAAAAAAGACTGTATCATTTAGTAATGATGGGAATTTAGTAATGGAGGACAAGGAAAAGGCTTAGGTACTTAACACCTTTTTTTCCTCAGTCTTTAAGAAAAAGACTAGCTACCCTCAGGACAACTGGGCTCCTGAGTTGGTAGACAGGGATGAGGAGCAGAATGCCCCTCCTGTAATCCAGAAGGAAGTAGTTAGGGACCTGCTGTGCCACTTAGATCCCAACAAGTCCATGGGTCCGGATGGGATTCATCCTAGGGTGCTGAGGGAGCTGGCGGAAGAACTGGCTAAGCCACTCTCAATCATTTATCACCAGTCCTGGCTGACTGGGGAGATCCCAGAAATACTGGAGGTTGGCCAGTGTGACGCCCATCCACAAGAAGGGCCGGAAGGAGGATCCAGGGAACTATAGGCCTTTCAGCCTGACCTCGGTGCCTGGCAAGGTTATGGATCAGATCATCCTGAGTGCCATCAAGCGGCATGTGGAAGACAACCAGGGGATCAGGTCCAGCCAACATGGGTTTAGGAAAGGAAGGTCTTGCCTGACTAATCTCATCTCCTTCTATGACTGGGTGACCCACCTAGTGGATGAGGGGAAGGCTGTGGATGTGGTCCACCTCGACTTCAGCAAGGCCTTTGACACAGTCTCCCACAGCATCTTCCTGGAAAAGCTAGCAATGCACGGCTTGGACAGGTGCACCCTTCGCTGGGTTAAAACTGGTTGGATGACTGGGCCCAGAGAGTGATGGTGAATGGTGCTGCATCCAGTTGGCGTCCGGTGACCAGCGGTGTCCCCCAGGGATCAGTACTGGGCCCAGTCCTATTCAACATCTTTATTGACGACCTGGATGTGGGAATTGCGTCCACCCTCAGTAAATTCGCAGATGACACCAAGCTCGGGGGGAGTGTTGATCTGCCAGAGGGTAGGAAGAAGCTGCAGAGGGACTTGGACAGGCTGGGTCGATGGGCCGAGGCCAACGGCATGAAATTCAACAAGACCAAGTGCAGGGTCCTGCACTTTGGCCACAATAACCCAATGCAATGCTACAGATTGGGGGAAGAATGTCTGGAGAGCGGCCTGGCAGAGAGGGACCTGGGAGTACTGCTTTACAACTGGTTGAACATGAGCCAGCAGTGTGCCCAGGTGGCCTGAAAGGCCAATGGCATCCTGGCTTGTATCAGGAATAGTGTGGCCAGCAGGAGTAGGGATGTAATTCTCCCCCTGTACACAGCACTGGTGAGGCCTCACCTTGAGTACTGTGTACAGTTCTGGGCCCCTCACTTCAGGAAGGATATTGAGGTGCTGGAGCAGGTCCAGAGGAGAGCAACGAGGCTGATCAAAGGACTAGAGGGAAAGTCTTATAGGGAGAGGCTGAGGGAGCTGGGGTTGTATAGCCTGGAGAAGCAGAGCCTCAGGGCGGACCTCATCACTCTCTTCAACTACCTGAAGGGAGGTTGTAGTCAGGTGGGGGCTGGGCTCTTCTCCCAGGCAACTAGTGACAAGATGAGAGGGTGTGAGAGACGGACTCTATTATGGCCTTTAATCCAGCGACATCTACTGACCATTCCTGGTAATGCACTCCCCGGCACAAGAAGAGGATGGAGGCAGCAGGCGCATGCGCACAGACTCAGACTACAGCTCCCAGGGGGCCCGGCGAGGCCGGAACCGGTGGGGGAGCAACGGGCGCGCTCCGCGAACACTTCTTCTGCAGTGAGGACATCGCTATGGAGGCTGCCGTGTAGCTGCTGCGTACCTTTCCTCTGTGGTTGCCGGTGTATGAGCACGCTGAACGGACTGCCCGTCTGGAATCGCTGGAGAACAAGGGTCCCGACTAGGGATCGGCTTCGGCCGCACCCCGGTGGTGAGATTTGCGAACTTGACTACACTCTGACGTTTCTTACTAACATTTACAGACATTCACCCATTCACACACACCTCTACTATACACTTACTTCCTTTAATCTTCCCAAAGGCTCTCTCCAAGTTCTCTCCCTCATTTTCTGTCCGGGACCGAGATTGGGGGCGGAGATTGGGAGGGGGATAGGATTGTTGGTATTATATTGTATTGTTATTGTATTGTATTGCATTATTCTTCCCTACAATTGCTGTTACCCTGTAGTTCTGTAGAAATAACCCCGCCTAGACAGTAGTGCCTTTAATAAACCTATTGATTCTTAAACATTGTTTGTGAGTGTGACAGGGAGTGGTCCTCAGCCCTCGATTCCTTTTGTGTGGGGCAGTGAGTCGCAGTTTC
The DNA here is from genome assembly GCA_020745705.1 of Hemiprocne comata. NCBI lineage: Eukaryota > Metazoa > Chordata > Aves > Apodiformes > Apodidae > Hemiprocne > Hemiprocne comata. Next base: position 10,223,002 of record CM036615.1, on the reverse strand, counting down.
CCATCTCGGTTTGCGACATTTTGGCGTAGTCGGCAGGATTCGAGGGTCTGTGGTAGCCCCTGCACATAGACAAAACAAAAATGGAGGACAAAACAAGCGAAATGCGGATTGATATCGATGTTCCTAGGGAGGAGGAGTCTGACGCTGAGTCAGGCGGCCCCGAGGAACCGGAGCAGGCGGTGGGAGACTCTAGTCTAGCCTACTCCACTGTTCCCAGCAGTCCGATACATGCTGAGGTACGGGCAGAGCCTTCTCGCCCTGAAATGTACTCCTGCCCTTTGCACACCCGCGTGTTTGAACAGCGGGAACAGCGGGACGAGATAAGGACCCTAAGGCAGGAGCTGAAGGAGTTAAAGCAACAGGTTGAGGAGTTGCCGTTGTTGAAGCAGCAGGTTGAGGAGCTGAAGGAGTTAAAGCAGCAGGTTGAGGAGTTGCCGTTGTTGAAGCAGCAGGTTGAGGAGTTGAAGGAGTTAAAGCAACAAGTTGAGGAGTTGCCGCTGTTGAAGCAGCAGGTTGAGGAGTTGCCGCTGTTGAAGCAGCAGGTGGAGGAGTTGCCGATGTTAAGGCGGAAAGTTGAGGAGATGCAGCCGCTAGTACAGGGGGCTGCAGAACTGACGAAAGAGCTTAAGGATATACAATTACAATATAGAGAATTACAGCAGGAGGTCGAGGCGTGGCAACAAAAGCAACCAAAGAGGAAAGATTTAGGGGCAAGACGAAAGGAGGAGCAGCACCCTGATTATGATAAGTTGCTACAGGAGTATACGCAGTATAAGCAGGAGTATATGCAGTATAAGCAGGAGTCTGAAAGGAAATATAGAGAATTAAAGAAAGAACATGCTGACTTGCAGACAGAGCATGAAAAAGAGTTACAGGCTATGCAGAAGCTATTGGATGGCAGGGAAAGGGATGCTAGGTTGAGGAACCGAGACATCACAAGATTACAGGAGGAGCTTACGATCTTGGAAGGAACTCTTGAGCGGCTCCAACAGGGGACGTGTCCTACACTCCCTGATCCTCCTCAGAAGGAGAAGGAGGAGGAGAAGGAGGAAGACGCTGGTGCTTTGGAGCAGGCAATTAGCCAGGTCTTCCTGAGGACTGATATGACTACCAGTGAAAAGGGAACAATGATTATGGCATTATGTGCCGCTCAGCAGGAGCGGATCTCCACAGATCCGTCCTCCCACGCTGATGTGGTGCAAAAGGCGAGGAAAGTACTGCGGGCCCCGACATTTGACCTTGACCTTGGGGCTCAGCATGCAGAAGAGGCAGAGGAGGAACAGGAAGATAAGAAAGCCCTCCGACCTGTTAGGATAACCACTAGTACCCAGAGAGCAGGGGCTGCACAAGCAGATGTAGAGGTAAAGGAAAAATCCTATTCGTCTATGGAACTGGGTAAACTTAGGGAGAAATATAGCAGACTAAGGACAGAAACAGAAGCTGAATATGTCATGAGAGTGTCTCTCACAGGTGGAGATGATATTGCTTTAACTGAACGAGAAGCTGATGGTTATTGGGGACCTGGGATTACCTTACAAACTGGAGATACAACACACCCATGGTCCCTGACCCAGCGTGCAGCCCTGAGTGTAAGTGGTACTGACCTGCTTGACAGAGGGGAACCAAGTATCCTGCGGGAAGGTTCCATTATGGAAAATGTTCGTAGGGCTGCGGCGCTCCAGATGATCCATGAGGGAGAACTGGCAGCAGAGAATGCAAGTCCCATGACTCTTAGGATAAGAGCACCAAGGATGAAGGTGTTAATAAAGGGGCTTACCGGGATACTTCAAGTGAAGGCTGTACATTATCAGGAGGAGATTGCAGCTAGACGGTTACAGATGACATGGGGTGACTTAGGCCGAACTTTGATGACTTGTGCTAAGAACTGTCAGGAATATGAGGGCCCTACTAAGCCCTCTGCCTCTGTGCCTAAAAAGGCTGCTCGGTTGTCATATGCAGAAGCCGCAGCCAAGCCACCCCGAGACCCCCCTTCTCCTAGGCCAGACAGGTCACGGGGTGACTGGAATGTGGTGAACAGAGATAGACAGAAGAAATCACAGCAGAGGTCACCCAGGAGACAGATTTGTGATACACAGCATTCCTCAACACAAGATAACAAGGGGCCTTATGCTAGACTTAAGGAGGAAGGCAGGCGGGCAGGAATGCCAGCATCGCTCCTAGCCAGGACTCGTCCTTATGAGGAGCTAAAGGAACTGGTTGAGTTCTTCCGTGAAGTGCTGGGACGAACCCGAGGCAGATCACAATCACAAACCCGAGCCAGATCACAAACTGGGGCCCGAGGCCGGTCACAGTCTAGAACTCGGGCTCAAGCACAGGGAAGGTCCAGTAGTTCGGGAAACTAGAACTCCCTCCTCCAGCTGCAACCAGTAAGACAAAGAGGCGGAGAAGGAGGGGTAAAAAACAGAGTAATCAGTTGGTAAAAAACCAACATGACTCACAAACAGACCAGGACACTTCTGTAATCCAGGAACTCCCTAGTCCCCCAAATGATTGGCAAAATGTATTGCGACTCACTTATAACCAGGATGGTGATCTGGTACTCACTTGTGCTGTTGGTCCGAAACGTTATCCTGTTACTTTTATTATAGACACAGGGGCCCAAATATCTACGCTGAAAGCTGAGGAGGCGAGGCACTGTGGCATTACCACATCGTCAAAACCAATATGTGTAAGTGGAGCGTTTGGTAACTCTGTTTTACAGGAAACAGCCAAGGTCACCATACATCTTCCAGGAGATGACAAACCGATCCGGACCACGATGATTGTGGGCGATATTCCCTTTAATCTGTTAGGTTTGGATGTTTTGGCAGGTCGAGCCTGGAGAGATGAGCGAGGCTGCTACTGGACATTTGGCACACCAACACTGGAAGTGAAGTTGTTGCAACGTGCCCCCCGTCTGCCACGTAGCAAAACAACAAGGGTAAAACAATATAACATTCCAGTTGCAGCCAAAGATGGTATCAGAGAGGTGATAGCTGATTTAAAACAGAAAGGTGTGATAGTGCCATGCCATTCACCATACAATGCCCCAGTTTGGCCTGTGAAAAAATCAGACGGTAAATGGAGACTGACTTTAGACTACAGGAAACTGAATGCCAACACAGAAGGACTCACTGCAGCTGTACCAAACATAGCTGACCTGGTGCTAGAGATCCAAGAAGCAGCACATCCTGTGCTGGCAGCACTGGATATTAAGGACATGTTTTTCCAGGTCCCTATTGATACGGAGGACCAAAAGTATTTTGCCTTCACTTGGGATGGAGTTCAATACACCTTCACGAGGTTGCCACAGGGATACAAACACTCACCCACACTGGCCCACCATGCACTTGCACGTGAACTGGAAAACATTCCAGAAATCAAAAAGAATTCTAAAGTGAAAGTCTATCAGTACATAGACGATATACTGATAGGGGGCCAGAGTGAGCGAGAAGTAAAAGCAGTTTATGATGCCATAATCAAGCATTTAACTGATATGCAGTTAGAAATCCCCGAAGGAAAAGGGCAACCACCATCCCAAGAGGTAAAATTTCTAGGAATACAGTGGAAGGGGGGGACCTGGAATATTCCATCTGACACGGTATCCCAGTTGACTCAGATGAAGGTACCATCTAGCAGGAAAGAATTGCAACAATTGCTGGGAACCCTTCAGTATTGGAGGAAACATATCCCTGATTTCTCTGTCATAGCACGGCCTCTTTACGATCTCTTGAAAAAGAATCGTCATTGGGAATGGAATAAATCTCATGATGAGGCCCTTGAACTGTTAACACTGGAAGCACAAACTTTCCAGACTCTGGGACCTCTTCACCCAGAAGACCCAATGATAATAGAATGGGGGTTTTCAGCTAACGCCTTATCATATCACTTTTGGCAAAGGGGACCTAATGGGAGTACAAGACCAATTGGCTTCTATTCACAATCCTTCAAGGATGCAGAGAAGCGATATTCCGCTCTGGAGAAGGGATTGCTGACAGTGTGCACAGCACTAACAGAGGTCAGTAAAATCGTTAAGAAACAAAAGGTAATTCTACAGGGTCCTTTCAAAGTGGTTAACCATGTGCTGTCTGGGAAAGCCCCTCCAGAGGGAATATCTCAAAGAGGAACAGTCAGGAAGTGGTATAGCCAAATCGAGTGCTACTCTAGCCTTTTCAAGCTAGAGGAGGGTCCGGACAAACAGCTAAAAATTCAAGAACACATTGAATCCATGGAAGAAAAAGAGTTAACAATGAAAACTCCCAGTCCTATTAAGGAAGCCCCAGAATACAAAAGTGAAATGACTAATGCCTGGTTCACAGATGCATCAGCTCGGAGAGAGGGTAAGACCTGGTTATATAAATCTGCTGCAGTCAAACCGTCCACGGCTGAACGCATAATAAATCATGATAAGGGCAGTGCACAAGTGGGGGAGCTGGATGCTGTTCTCAATGTGTTTGTACGGGAAAAGGCCGCCAAGGACGCTGTGTACATCTACACAGATTCCTTTTCGGTCTTCAAGGGCTGTGTGGAATGGATAACTTTCTGGGAACAGAACAATTGGGAAATTAACCGGGTGCCAGTCTGGCAGAAAGAGAAATGGCAACAAATCCTAAAGATTGCTAAGAAAAATCCCAATTTCCATGTAGGGTGGATACCTTCTCATCAGACTAACCAGAAAGATGAAGCTAGTAGGTGGAACAACTACGTTGATGAACTGGCTAAAATCAATGTAGTGGAAATCAGGACAGTAGGAGAAAATCAGGAATGGGAGCGATTGCTTGAATGGCTTCACTGTAAAAGGGGTCACTCAGGGGTTTTTGATTTGTATAAAGAGGCACAAACCCGGGGATGGTCTGTTACCCGTGAGCAGTGTAAAACAATCATTTCTGAATGTGATCTGTGTAAGATCAGGTTGGGGGAACATCCCCTGACAGGTGATGCTTTGCACATCCGGGAAGGAAAGGCCTTGTGGTCCACCTGGCAGGTGGACTACATTGGTCCTCTCCGTAGGTCGGGTAACAAACAGTATATCATTGTGATGGTAGAAGTGGTATCAGGTCTGACATGTGCTGAAGCTGTTGCTAAAGCAGATGGAGAAAACACTGTTCGCTTTTTGGAAAGGGTATTTGGGGTATTACCTAAACCTACAAATATTCAATCTGATAATGGTACTCATTTCACCTCACATCTAGTGCAACGGTGGGCAAAGAGTGAAGGCATCCAATGGACATTTCACATGCCATACTATCCCCAAGCAAATGGGATAGTAGAGCGTACTAATGGATTGATAAAAAGCCTTATTCGCCCACAGGACTCCAGATGGGATGAAAGGTTGCGATATGCAGTCACCACTATCAATAACAGATGGGGGGTGAACGGGTGTCCTCGTTTAACCGCTTTCTTTCCCACATCACCCACACCAGAGAAGGGGAAATACAACAAACCCTGCGGAAAGCGAAAGGTCTCCCTACGTCCTGGACAATCCGTGCTGGTACACCTGCCAAACATCGGGAAGGTTAAGTTGATCCTGCAAACACCTGTGAACTCGAACACCTGGGTTGCATCTGATATGAATAACAGAGAACTCAAAATCAGTACAAATTGGATACTGCATGTGGAGTGAAGCAGGATATAAGAGTAGAGTGTAAATATGTATCTGTGTACTTGTGTATATAGTGATGTGTATATGCTACTTCAACAACCCAAAGAACCAGAGAGACATCCCAATCCAGGACAAGGTCTGATCAGCCTGACACTGGTTTGAGGAGGGGGTACCTTGTGCATTCTATGGACTTGATCACCCCATGGTTTGCGCAATGTCTCCCACTTTGCAGCATGATGTCTCCTATAACTGCTTTCCCTTTGGGTTGTTGTATGTTAATAAGATACTAATGGTGCACCAAAATATTAAGATATCTGTACAGATATATGTATATGTTGTATCGCATATAGGGAATTGTTCCCTCAGAGAGTGCTATATGCATTGTTTGATATATGTTATAATTTTATATATATATATTGAGAAATACCAGGAAAGGAGGTAAGAATTTGGACAAGAGCCTGATAGGGTACAGATGTACATATATATATATATACACCTACATATACATACGCCACACAAGGAACAAGTCGCTGTCATAAAAGCCACGGGGTGAGATGTGAGAGACGGACTCTATTATGGCCTTTAATCCAGCGACATCTACTGACCATTCCTGGTAATGCACTCCCCGGCACAAGAAGAGGATGGAGGCAGCAGGCGCATGCGCACAGACTCAGACTACAGCTCCCAGGGGGCCCGGCGAGGCCGGAACCGGTGGGGGAGCAACGGGCGCGCTCCGCGAACACTTCTTCTGCAGTGAGGACATCGCTATGGAGGCTGCCGTGTAGCTGCTGCGTACCTTTCCTCTGTGGTTGCCGGTGTATGAGCACGCTGAACGGACTGCCCGTCTGGAATCGCTGGAGAACAAGGGTCCCGACTAGGGATCGGCTTCGGCCGCACCCCGGTGGTGAGATTTGCGAACTTGACTACACTCTGACGTTTCTTACTAACATTTACAGACATTCACCCATTCACACACACCTCTACTATACACTTACTTCCTTTGATGTTCCCAAAGGCTCTCTCCAAGTTCTCTCCCTCATTTTCTGTCCGGGACCGAGATTGGGGGCGGAGATTGGGAGGGGGATAGGATTGTTGGTATTATATTGTATTGTTATTGTATTGTATTGCATTATTCTTCCCTACAATTGCTGTTACCCTGTAGTTCTGTAGAAATAACCCCGCCTAGACAGTAGTGCCTTTAATAAACCTATTGATTCTTAAACATTGTTTGTGAGTGTGACAGGGAGTGGTCCTCAGCCCTCGATTCCTTTTGTGTGGGGCAGTGAGTCGCAGTTTCCCATCTCGGTTTGCGACAGAGGGCTTGGCCTGAAGCTGCGCCAGGGAAGGTTTAGGTTGGATATTAGGAAGCACTTCCTCATGGAGAGGGTGATTAGACATTGGAATGGACTTCACAGGGAAGTGGTGGAGGCATGTAAGGGTTCAAACAAAAGGGGGTTTGAGCAGTTAAACCTCCCTCCCCCCTTTTGGCTTTACTTGATACCTGTCGAAACCCCTCCATGGGTAGTATGCACTCTGGCTCAAAAAGGGAATGAGGACACTGAGTGAGGGGTTTCTATTTGCTGTTACTTTATAAACAGAGCAGGGGTGTACAAATGTAAAGATAATGCAAGCCACGGATAGGGCGCAAAAGATAGGAGGAAGATTATTAGGATAAAGGGAGGTGATTTAGAGCGCGTCGCAGTTCCCCCTCGTTGGGATCGCCGTTGTGAATGTGAAAATGGGCCACCCACTATTCCCAGGGAGTGAATGCTATAGAAAGATAGGAAAGCAGGTAAGATTTGAGGATGGGGTTTCTTACACTCCAGGCACGTTGAATGTGGCAGCAGCAACGGCTCTTGGGCGACCTCCAGCGGCTGGTGATCAACGTTTAGCAGCCGGCTGGGCTGGAGAGCAGCAGACATGCACCACATAGGCGGCAGCAGCGTAGCAGCGCTCATGGCTCGGGTGGCGGCAGTGGCGTGGGTGCCCTTGAGCGGCTCAGCTTGGCTCGGGTCGGCTCCGGTGTAATTTCCTTTCTTCTTTGGGAGCAGGCAGGGTTCTTAGCTCTCTGCTCTTAAAAGAGCAGTAGTGAGTCGGTTTGGCACTGAATTGGCAGTCTCTCGATTCACCCCTCCCCCCCCATAAAGTATGCAGCTGTTCAGTGTCCTCAGTCTCTACAGCTGCTATACCAAAGGCCCACCGATACCCTTTTGGGTCCTGGAAAGATCCTTTTTTGAGATAGTCTATTCCAAGGATGCAAGGAGCATCTGGGCCAGTCACAATAGGGCACTTCTGCCACTTATTACTAGTGAGGCTTACATCAGCTTCAACAACGGTCAGTTCTTTAGATCCTCCTGTCACTCCAGAAATAGTAACGGACTCTGTCCCCTTGTGATTCGATGGCATTAAGGTGCACTGTACACCCGTGTCCACCAAGGCTTTATACCTTTGTGGTTCCAATGTGCCAGGCCACCGAATCCACACAGTCCAATAAATTCAATTGTCCCTCTCCTCCCCCTGGCTGGAGGCAGGGCACCTCTAATACCGACCATTAGAGGTCAATGCACCATCTTGGTTGAAAGACTGGTTGCTGGAAATCGGAGCTGCCTTTTTCCAGGAAGAACCATCTACTGTACCTTTTCTACCTAGCAGCTCTTGTACACATAGCTGGAGAATATAACTGGGTTTATTATCCCAGGGTCTCATATCCTCTTTGTAATAATCACGCAAGAGGAAGCACAGGTGACAACAAAGTGGGTCCTGTCTCTCTCGTTGCTGTCTCGTAGCAGGGCGTCTCCTCTTGATGGCTGCAACACAGAATCACAGAATCACAGAATCACCAAGGCTGGAAAAGACCTTTAAGATCATCAAGTCCAGCCTATGACCAACGCCACCACACCATCTAGACTATGGCACTAAGTGCCACATCCAGCCTTGCCTTGAACACATCCAGGGATGGTGCCTCCACCACTTCCCTGGGAAGTCTATTCCAATGTCTAATCACCCTCTCCGTGAGGAAGTGCTTCCTAATATCCAACCTAAACCTCCCTTGGAGCAACTTCAGGCTGTGCCCTCTTGTCCTGTCACTGTTTGCCTTGAAAAAGAGCCCAGCAACCTCCCTTCAGGTAGTTGAAGAGAGTGATGAGGTCTGCCCTGAGTCTCCTCTTCTCCAGGCTAAACAACCCAGACATCCTCAACCTCTCCCTATAAGACTTTCCCTCTAGTCCTTTCACCAGCCTTGTTGCTCTCCTCTGGACCCGCTCCAGTGCCTGAGTTGTTTTTGTTTGTTTGTTTTTTTTTTCATTCTCCAGTCTGACAGAATAGTATGGGTAGTACTTTTAAGTGTAAAACTAGCCGTAGGACAGCTTCTCTGGAGCTGACCAAAATAAGAGGCAAAGGGTAGAATTTATTCAATTCTCACACAAAAAAATTGAAGCAAGTGACACTATTACCCGCATTCATTCTTTTCTAGGTGTCATAATTTAACTGTTTCCTATTTTGCATTTAAAAAGAGGGGTGAGTTTTTTGGTCGTTTTGATATATCATGTTTGCCATAGGCAGTTGTAAGGTTTAACTAGGATTTGGAAACTTAATTTGGAGATTATCCAGTTTTAATTTTATGATAATTTAAAGTAAATTATGGTCTTAAACTTGTTATGCTTGAAAAGAAAACCTGTATGTCCTGGCTTGAGCCAGGATGAAGCTAATTTTCCTTTTACTGATTTTTTTCCTTCAGTAAGCTTTCTCTTAACTAGCAACAAGTGTTCCAGCTAGTGGACTGATAACACTGGAATGTTTATGTTTCTGCTGAGACTCCAAGGTCGCTTCTTAGCTCTGCTGCTACAGAGGCTACCGGGACAGGAGAATTGTATCTGTGATCCCCCCGTAGGGGAGGTGGACTAGACAGACAGCAGAATTGACCAAAGGTATTCCATTCCATGTATCTACGTAAGCTCCGAGGAAGGTCAGAGATCACAGAAGACAACTTCCTTCCTGCTTCTTCTTCCCTTCTCTTCCGTCCGTGGCTGGCGTCCGGGGAGGACTCCATCCATCACTGTCGACCCCAGGCTCAGCCCTGACCCTCATAACTCTCCCCACAGCCCTGTCTGCTCTGCTGTTATCTCAGACAGTGCTCCAAGGCTTTTCGGGACTGCTCACAGCTAAGGAGAGTGCCGGGAGAGCTGCTGGGGGTGGGGGGAGGCAAGAGGCTTTTGCACATTCCTGAACATACTTGTATATACTTGTACATATAATTAAAGCTGTCTCATTTAGTTTTCTATATCTATATTCACACCTATATATCCATATCCAAATACCAACAGCTATACAACACTACATCTACATGCCAATAACGACACACACAGAAAACAAGAGAGAATCCCTCCCCTTCCCCCCCTACTCCCGTTCCCGGACAGGGATAAGAGGGAAAGCCTGGAGAGAGTCCGTCTCTCACAGCAAGTTATAGATTATTTAAGTTATAATCGAGAGTATAGTTTTTCTCAGTCTGTTCCATTTCTTTAGTGTAACGTGGTGATATGATCGTTTAAAGGCTTGAATGAGGTGAAGGATGATGGTGCATGCTTAACTGCTCCTAATCATAGGTTGAAATGATGGCAATTCACTTTGTCAAATGTTTCTTTACTTGCTGAACTTGGGAGGGAGGGAAATCAAACTGTCTGAATTTCTCTAATCAAGCTTCTGAAGTTTGACCAAAATTAAAACGTGTTTGAGAACGGCATGTGCCTTTTATTGTCTCATCTGCTCTGTTTTTCTGTGAAAACACTATTTGCAGCTGTCCTCTTCTTGCTGCTCATGCTAGATCAACAAGTAGTATGTATCTGACCACTCATGGGAATGTTAGAATCACCTTAATAGTTGAGAAATACTTGTTTACATTGAGTAAAAAGCGGGTGCTGTAACTGAGTATTAGCTTTTTACACTAACAGATGTTAATGTTGAACGATTTTGGTCCAAAGTAGACAGAGCTTCCACTTATACAATTTGATTAGAAGCATAGGAAATAAATACTGCTACAGATTGAAAAATATTCAGAATAAGTTTGTGTTGCATATGAAATATGATTCTGAATTTAAAACTTACATTTGGTAAGATAGCCAGAAATTTTTTTGCAAAGTATATTATTTTAGTAAATAGTCTAGTATTTTAGTAAAACGGAGTTCCTGTAATCTGTTTCTTGTTATGTACAAGTCATGAAAAATGCTGAATTCTGGCTTCGCAATTGCTGATAGGGTTACTTTCATTTCCATGATAAAATCATTGCAGTTAATTGTCAATGAAGGAGTGTCTGCCCTCTTTTTTCCATGACTTTTAATTTAATGTGTATGTGAAGTTGGTCAGTAATCACAGAATCACCAAGGCTGGAAAAGACCTTTAAGATCATCAAGTCCAGCCTATGACCTAACACCACCACATCAGCTAGACCATGGCACTAAGTGCTGTTGGGATTTATGGAAAATTAGCATGGGATTTGTGGAAAATTAATATGGGATTTATGGAAAATTAATATGCCTGAATTAAAACAGCAGTGTTGCAGGTACTGCTGACCAAATTGTACCCTGAAGCAGTGGGATCAGTAAACAAGCGGATGTCTCACAACCTGGTACCTCACGGGACCAGCAAACAGCAGGTGTCCTATCTCACGGTTGTTATCTCATGAAGTAGTGGGAAAAGAATGTTGTAGCAAGAACTGAGAGGCACCGTCTGGGAAGCGAAAAACTTTGGGTCATCATAACACGGACAGCAAGTGACAAGACATGTAGCAAATCATATATGAACTGTGTATGTATGTAACCAACGGGGTCTGTACTGGGGTGGAACATCTGGAGTCAGAGGGGTATAAATTGCCGCCATTTTTTACAATAAAGGTCTTCAGTTATAACTCCTCAGTTGTGTGAAGTCCATACGTCGCCTCCGACAAAGTGCCACATCCAGCCTTTCCTTGAACACATCCAGGGAAGGTGCCTCCACCACTTGCTTGGGAAGTCTATTCCAATGTCTAATCATGCTCTCTATGAGGAAGTGCTTCCTAATATCCAACCTAAACCTCCCTTGGAGCAGCTTCAGGCCGTGCCCTCTTGTCTTGTCACTAGTTGCCTGGGAGAAGAGCCCATCCCCCACCTGACTACAACCTCCCTTCAGGTAGTTGAAGAGAGTGATGAGGTCCGCCCTGAGTCTCCTCTTCTCCAGGCTAAACAACCCCAGCTCCCTCAGCCTCTCCCTATAAGACTTTCCCTCTAGTCCCTTCACCAGCCTTGTTGCTCTCCTCTGGACCCGCTCCAGCACCTCAACGTCCTTCTTGAAGTGAGGGGCCCAGAACTGTACACAGTACTCAAGGTGAGGCCTCATCAGTGTTGTGTACAGGGGGAGAATTACATCCCTACTCCTGCTGGCCACACTATTCCTGATACAAGCCAGGATGCCATTGGCCTTCTGGGCCACCTGGGCACACTGCTGGCTTATGTTCAACGGGTTGTAAACCAGTACTCCCAGGTCCCTCTCTGCCAGGCTGCTCTCCAGCCATTCTTCCCCCAATCTGTAGCATTGCATTGAGTTATTGTGGCCAAAGTGCAGGACCCTGCACTTGGTCTTGTTGAATTTCATGCTGTTGGCCTCAGCCCATCGACCCAGCCTGTCCAGGTTTCCCTGCAGCTTCTTCCTACCTTCTGGCAGATCGACACTCCCCCCCAATTTGGTGTCATCTGTGAACTTACTAAGGGTGGACTCAATCCCCACATCCAGGTCGTCAATAAAGATATTGAATAGGACTGGGCCCAGTACTGATCCCTGGGGGACACCGCTGGTCACTGGATGCCAACTGGATGCAGCTCCATTCACCATCACTCTCTGGGCCCGGTCATCCAACCAGTTTTTGACCCAGGAAAGGGTGCACCTGTCCAAGCCATGGATTGCTACGTTTTGCAGGAGGATGCCTCACTGTAGGCTTATTTAAGGCAAGTGTTTACCTGTATTTGAAGTAGTTTCTTCTTCTGGCTTGCTGTCAGGAGACATCTATACCGTATCCACAGAAGAGCTCTCTTATGGCAGTGTAAAATGGGAAACCTCAACAAGAACACTAGCTTCTGAAGAGAGTTTTGTTAACTCTAGGGAAAAAGGAGAAAACTGCTAATGAACTTCAAAGTAATTAAATGGAGGCTATATGGAGAGGGGAATGCTTATGTTTTGCATTTTCATACACAGTTTTACAGTTTTTTGTTGAGTAACGATGGTATCATCCTCATTAGGTGTTTCACCCCTGAAATGACATGCAGAATGGTCTTTCAAACTGATGTGGAAGTATGTTGCATATAACCTATTAGAAATTATAAAACCGATTCTTCTTTCTCCAAGATCCAACTTAGAGAAGAATCTGCATCTGACTTCTCTGTCATATCAGTGGATGGTAATTGCTTCTGAACAGGAGTGGAAGGTCTCATCTAATCTCTGCTATCCGCTGCATTTATTGTTACAAAAATTTCACAACTGACCTGTGCCTACCAAGGAGAGAGGCTAGGACGCAAAGTATAGAATTACAAGAATAATTCTTTATTCATGCGCATGAGGTGTCCCAGTCAATTTGGGCACCCTGACTGTGGTTTTACACAGGGTTCTTATACCTTTTAAGAACTCAGGTGCAACGTGATTTGACCAATCACTACTTAATGCACACACAGTTTTGCAAAGAATTATGTGGCGTCGTAATCCATCTGCTTCTTTCTTGATCTAGATGTCCCTGGAGTCAGTCTTGCTATGGTTACTTATCTCTGATGCCAAATAAGGGAAGGGTTTCTGTCACGGACCGAGATAGGTAAAGCTGCGACCCACACCCCCACCTCGGGGAAACCGAGGGCTGAAGACCACTCCCCGTCACACTCACAAATAACGCTTAGGAATCAATAGATTTATTAAGTATCACCTAACACACACAAGGTCTACCTCTATATCTATATTCACACCTATATATCCATATACCAACAGCTATACAACACTACATCTATATGCCAATAACAACACACACAGAAAACAAGAGAGAACCCCTCCCCTTCCCCCCTATTCCTGTTCCCGGACAGGGATAAGAGGGAAAGCCTGGAGAGAGCCTTTGGGAAATAGAAGAATATGGGAAAAGAGAAGTGAGTGTCTGGTATGTGTGAATATTACGTAGGAATGTTTGTAGGAATGTTAGTAAGATGTTTGCAATTCTCACCACCGGGGGTACGGCCGAAGCCAATCCCTGGTCGGGATCCACGTCCTGTCCCCTGAGACTCCAGGCAAACAGTCCGCTCGGTAGGTCCACACGCCAACAACCACAGGGAGCAGCGCCGCAACGGCACGGCAGCCTCCGCCGCGGTACTCTCACCGCGGTGGCTGGATCCGTGTGTGTTCGCAGAGCGCGCGCCTTCTTGCTCCTCCCTTTCTTTCCCGGTTCCGGCCCCGCCGTGCCTCCTGGGAGTTTTAGTCTGTGGTCCTGTGCGCATGCGCCTGGTACCTCTGTCCTCTCCCCACGAGTGCCGGGGGGGCGCATCGCCAGGAATGGTCAGTGAATGTCGCTGGATTAAAGGCCATTATAGAGTCCGTCTCTCACAGTTTCACAGAAGTGTTGAAGGGGTTGGGATGTTGGCATGATCTGGGTAGTCCAGGGGTACCCTTTCTTCTTCAGGGTGGGGACTGTCGTTCTTGCAATGAGCTAGAGTTCTTTAGTCATGCTTACATGACCATGACTGTGCAGCATAGAATATAAACTACATATATATCTTAAGAGAGTTCATACATTTTCATATTGCAAAGACTCATTGGTACAATGGTGTCCTGGTTTGAGCCAGGATTAAGCCAATTTTCTTTTTACCGCTTTTTTTTTTTTTCTTCAGTGAGCTCTCTTAACTAGCAGCAAGTTTTCCAGCTAGTGGACTGATAACGCTGGAATGTTTATAGATACTGCCGAGACACCGAGAACACACTGCTCTGCTTGTTGAATTTACTGCTTTGGACACTAAAGGAGCTTGGGACTTAGACTGGGAACATAAGGGTGAACTCTTTTTAGCACGATGGGCCCATGACACTTCGGGTCATCAAGGCAGAGTTGCAACATACAGATGGGCTTGTGACCAAGGGGTGGACTTAACCATGGACGCCATTGTACAGGTGATCCACAACTGTGAAACATGCGATGCAATTAAGCAGGCAAAAAGGTTAAAACCTTTGTGGTATGAGGGGAGGTGGTCAAAGCACAGTTATGGGGAGGCTTGGCAAATTGACTATATCACACTGCCTCAGACCCGCCAGGGTAAGCGCTATGTGCTTACAATGGTGGAAACAAGTACAGGATGCCTGGAAACATATCCTGTCCTTCATGCCACAGCCCGGAACACCAGCATGGGCCTTGAGAAGAAAATCTTTTGGTGACATGGTACTCCAGAAGGAATTGAGTCAGACCATGGGACACATTTCAAGAACAATCTTGTGACTGACTGGTCAAAGACCATGGTATTGAGTGGATATACCATATCCCATACCATGCACAAGCCTCAGGGAAGATTGAAAGGTACAATGGTCTGTTGAAAGCTACCCTGAAGGCAATGGGTGGTGGAACTTCAAAGTATTGGGACAAACATTTAGCTCAGGCCACCTGGTTAGTTAACACCAGAGGATCCATCAATCGAGATGGTCCTTCTCAGTCAGACCTTCTACACACTGCAGATGGGGATAAAGTCCCTGTGGTATGTGAAAGGAATTTGTTGGGAAAAAGTGTTTGGGTTTTTCCTGCTTCGGTAAAGGTAAACTTGTCTGGGGTGTTGCTTTTGCTTAGGGACTTGGACATACCTGGTGTGTGATGATGGGGGATGGTGTGAAGTACAATATGTACTTCAAATCTAACTCTGGGGGAGAATCCTTAATTTGGCAGTTGGTATAATATGGAGCCTATGTGTAATATATATAGTCTGGAATAAGGGGTGGAATGTCTTGGTTTGAGCCAGAATGAAGCCAATTTTCTTTTTACTGTTTGTTTTTTTGTTTTTTTTTTCTTCAGTGAGCTTTCTTAAGTAGTAGTAAGTTTTCCATCTAGTGGGCTCTGTTAAAAATGTTTGTCACGCCAATGAATAGGCCCAAACAGATCCTTCAGTGAAGCACAGTTTATTTACACTCTTGCAAGAATGGGTGACCTAAACAACTAGGCACACCCGATAACAAGTTTAGTAACTGTTTATATTCCCTATTCCCGACACAAGGTTCCCTCCCCTGTTTCCCAAATGGCTGGGTAGTCCAGGGTTTACAGCCTATCCAACGCTTCTAATTATCCTATAAGTTTCCCGCCCCTGTTTACACATTCCATTCTAGGGGTTTACTTTTTACCTTTTAAGGTTTAATTCTGACCTTTCTTGCCCCTTTGGCTCGTCTTCCCAATCACCAAAATTATCTATACCATCTGGTGCCATCCTGTTCCAAGGAGAAATATAGAAGTGACTTTGTCTTATCTTGGGCCATAAATCCTGCTCCATGTACCTTGGAAGGTTCAGATATCTCATCTCCCCCAGATGGATCCCAATTAAACCACCCCAGGTGTCTTTGGAATGCCCAGATATCTTGCTTCTCTCTTCAGTCACCATAAAGTTTAATTAGGTTCTTCTCATCATGGCAGAAACAAACCATTATCTTCCTAACACTAGGATGCAAAAACAACACTACGTTTCTAACAGCTGATAACGCTGGAATGTTTATAGATACTGCCGAGACACCAGGACCACTTTGCTCTGCTTGTTGAATTTACTGCTTTGGACACTAAAAGAGCAGAAGAGTCGTATGTTCAACCCTCCCGTAGGGAGGAGCGGATTAGACAGACGGCAAAATAAGCAAACCAAAGTATTCCATTCCATATATCTACATAAGGCTTGGTATAAATTCAGGGATCACGGAAGTCAAGCCCCGTCCTTCTGTCCATCCTTCCTTTTCTTCCATCCGTGGCTGGCATCCGGGGAGGACTCCCATCTATCCATCACCGTTGATTCCTAGGCTTGTGTGTTCCTGACACTCATAACTCTATCCTCAGCTCCTGTCTATTCTGCCGCTATCTCCTGCAGCAGTCTGGGACATTTTGGAACTGCTCACAGCTAAGGAGACTGCCGTGGGAATTGCTGGGGGTGGGGGAAGAGGTGATAGGGGTTTTGCATATTCCCGTATGTCACGGTTTCACTCAGGATCGGCAATTAAACCAGAGACAACAATGCTCTCGATCCCCTCCCACCCAGGTAGGGAAGGAGAGAGAGAATTAAGGAGAGAGACTTTCTGGATTGAAAATTAAAGTAGGCTTTAATTAAACACTAATGATAAAATAAAATGTGTACAATTATATACAAGTATGTTCAGGAATGTGCAAAACCCTATTGCCTCCCCCCACCCCCAGCACGGCACTCTCCTTAGCTGTGAGCAGTCCCAAAAAGTCCCGGACTGCAGACAGGAGCTGAGGGTAGAGTTATGATGGTCAGGAATGCATGAGCCTAGGAGTCGACGGTGATGGATGGATGGAGTCCTCCCCGGACGCCAGCCATGGACGGAAGAGAAGGGAAGAAGAAGCAGGAAGGAAGTTGTCTTCTGTGATCTCTGACTTTCCTCTGAGCTTACGTAGATATATGGAATGGAATACTTTGGTCAATTTTGCTCTCTGTCTAGTCCACTGCTCCCTATGGGCTGCTCCTGGCAGCATCTGAGGCGGCAAAGCGAAGAAACCTTGGCATCGCAGCAGTAACATAAACATTCCAGTCTTATCAGTCCACTAGCTGGAACACTTGCTGCTAGTTAAAAGAGAGCTTACTGAACAACAACAAAAAAAAAAATCAGTAAAAGGAAAATTTGCTTTATCCTGGCTCAAACCAGGACACTGTTCATCCTTGTATATAATTGTACATATTTTATCACTGTTATTTAATTGAAGCTGTCTAGTTTTGTTTTCAATCCGGAAAGTCTTCCTCTTTCATTATCTCTCTCCTTTCCCTACCTGGGTGGGAGGGGGAGGGTATCGAGAGCATTATTGTCTCTGGTTGAATTGCTGATCCTGAGTGAAACTGTGACAAAGGGTTAGGAAATTTGATTTTTTCCTAATATTATTTCTTTTTAAGATAACACACTGCTGATGTTTTACTTGTTGCAAAGCACCAAGTCAAGGACTTTTCAGCTTCTCATGCCTCCCACACAAGAAGCTTGGAGGGAGTACAGCCAAGACAGCTGACCCCAACTGATCTTAATTACAGAGCTATTCAGGTGGTTTTGTAATGCAGTGGCATGCAGGGTTTATATTGAGTAAATACAGAAAGTTAAGGTACCTATTAGTGCACCAGTATTCAAAATTATTTCTTCTAACTGGTTAGATGGGAGCAAAAGGGGAATGAAATTGTTTACTTTTTTGCATTTGTAGATATCTTTAATAAAAGTGGATCTGGCTTCCTCAAAACTAATTTGCTAGTTAATAGTTCTGAATTGCATTCCCCACACACAGTGTTTAAAAATGTGTTATTAACTACTCCAATCAAACAGTTTATTGCACTGTTTGATTAGATTGGTACTTGGAATAGTAAGACTACAATAAAAAAAAATTACATTTCTTACTAGCTGGTGTTCTTACTCTTCATTTATTTTTAAAAAATATAAAAGCCTTGCTCTGTAGATAGTCCTTTTAAAGTTTGCTGTGTTTTGGTGTATTTTAGTTCTGCTTGTACTTCTTACAGACATTTCTGTAATTGCACTTACGCTAAACTGATCTGCATTTTGATTATTTAGTTTGCAACTTACTGCAGTCTTAGGAACAGATTTTATAGGTGTCTCTTTGTTTGGGTTTTTTTGTTTTCCCCAATGTTTGGAAGAAGTAAAGCAAATAATTCTAGTGCAGTTAACATGTCATGGTTTAATGCTGGACTGGCAAAAGAATGACAGATGCTCTCAGTTAACCCCCCTCCCTCCCCTTATAGAGAAAAGAGAGAGGGAATAAGGGAGAGAGACTCTTATGGGTTGGAAACTAAACTACACAGCTTTAATGAGACAGTAGTGATGTAAAGGAAAAGTGATTAAATATATGCCAATATATACAAATATACACAAGTGCTATCGCGCTCTTCCCCCAACCCCCAATAATGCTCATGTAACCACTGAAGCTGCAGGGCAGGCCCTGGAAAAGTCCCAGACTTGTCTCCTGGTGTCAGTGGCAGACAGGAGCTGGAACGCAGGAACACAGAGATCAGGTTCAAAGGCAGATAAATGGACAGAGTCTTCCCAGGATGCCGGCTGTGGATGAAGAGAGAGCAAGCCCCTCTTGATCCCTCAAGTTTGTATCCAGTATGATGTGTATGGGATGGTGTCCTGGG
The DNA here is from genome assembly GCA_020745705.1 of Hemiprocne comata. Lineage (NCBI taxonomy): Eukaryota > Metazoa > Chordata > Aves > Apodiformes > Apodidae > Hemiprocne > Hemiprocne comata. The sequence goes on along the minus strand of CM036615.1, from coordinate 10,204,036 downwards.
TTGAGCCAGGATGAAGCTAATTTTCCTTTTACTGATTCTTTTTTTCCTTCAGTAAGCTCTCTTTTAACTAGCAACAAGTCTTCCAGCTAGTAGACTGATAACACTGGAATGTTTATGTTTCTGCTGAGACTCCAAGGTCGCTTCTTAGCTCTGCTGCTACAGAGGCTACCGGGGCAGGAGAATTGTATCTATGACCCCCCCGTAGGGGAGGTGGACTAGACAGACAGCAAAATTGACCAAAGGTATTCCATTCCTGTAAAGGTTCAAAGGGGAGAGAAAGGGGTTTGAGCGGTTAACCCCTCCCCTTTTGGTTTTACTTGATACCTGTTGAACCCCTCCCCACAGGTAGTACACACTCTCGCTCAGAAAGGGAATGAGGACACTGAATGTAGGTTTCTATGTGTTGTTGCTTTATAGACAGAATTAGATGTACAAATATAAATATAATACAAGCTACAGGGGTGCAAAAGATAGGGAGAAGATTATTAAAGGAAAGATTTGCAGAGGGGGTTCTTACACTCCCGGCTGGTTGAATGTAGCGGCAGCAGCGGCTCCTGGGCAAACTACAGCGGCTGGTGATCGGCATTTAGCAGGCGGATGGGCTGGAGGGCAGCAACAAGCACCACATGGGCGGCAGTGGCATGGCAGCGCTCATGGCTCAGGCGGTGGCGCATGGCAGTGCTCGACGCTTGGTTGGCGGCGGCAGCGCTCAGCTTGCGGCGGCGTGTGGTAGCGCTCGGGCGGCGGCGGCGGCTCGGCTGGGGACTCGGCTCCTCCTGGTCCAGCTTGGTCCGACGGCGGCTCGGCTTGGCAGCTCACCTTTTCCCGGCTCGGGTTCGGCTTCTCTCGGCTCCGGTCCTCTCGGCTCCACCCGGCTCCTGTCGGCGCTGGTGCAGGTCTTCGGCGCTGGTGCAGGTCTTCGGCGCTGCTGCAGCTCCGCTCGGCTTGAGTCTCTTCCTGTCTTCTCTGGGAGCAGGCAGGGGTCTCTGCTGTCTGCTCTTAAAAGAGTAGTATGGTTTCAGCCCTCAGCTTCTAGGATCCTGCGAGAATCCAGCAGCAGAGTGGCATGCCCTTAGGCTACCAGGGATCTCCCTCTCACTCAACAGGGGCAGAAGTGCCCCCCCCTCTGGCACCGTCCGGGGGCTTCCATCTAGGTTAGGGTGACCCAGCTCACAGTTTCAGGTGCCGCAATGATCATTTGCATGCCATCCCTGGCCCAGCCAATCTTGAGTCTCAGAAAAGACCGCCCCCAGGGAAGCAGGCCCCCCTCCCCGAGAAGCCTGGTTCCTGGTTCCACAGGTGCCAAACGTACAGGAGCAACATCCCTTTAGTCTCCCTTATATGGTGAAATAGTTTTATGGGAGGCATATTTTCTGTGGTAAGGGGAAAAACCCTTACAATTCCATATATCTACGTAAGCTCCGAGGAAGGTCAGAGATCACAGAAGACAACTTCCTGTTTCTTCTTCCCTTCTCTTCCGTCCATGGCCGGCGTCTGGGGAGGACTCCATCCATCCATCACCATCGACCCCTAGGCTCTGACCTCATAACCCAGCCCCTTTCTGCTCTGCTGTTATCTCAGACAGCACTCTGAGACATTTCGGGACTGTTCACAGCTAAGGAGAGTGCTGGGGGAGTTGCTGGGGGTGGGGGGAGGCAAGAGGCTTTTGCACATTCCTGAACATACTTGTATACAATTGTACATATATAATTAAAGCTGTCTAATCTAGTTTTCAATCCAGCTAAGTCTCTCTCCTAATTCTCTCTCTCCTTCCCTACCTGGGTGGGAGGGGGAGGGGATCAAGAGCATTGTTTTCTCTGGTTTATTTGCCAATCCTGAGTCGAACCGTGTGTGGGGAACGGACTAGTTCTCCCCCCACACAACGGAATGCCTTTCAAGCCAGCGAAGTGCCTCTTGAAACCAAGGACAGACTGAAACAGCCATGGCAGAAATGTAAATAGCAGACTTCCTCTGAGGGACTGGACACTCGGCCACGTACTGAAGGAGAATGTTATCTAAAGGGAGGCAGGCTATGCCAGTGGAGTCGCTGGACCCACTGAGCCACCTGTCAGAGTGTGGCTGCACACCGGGGCGCCGGTGCTCACCCGCGGGGGAATCATTTCCCCCTCCCCCTGCCGCTCGAAGCGGAGCCAGGGACTCGCCGCCTCCCTGCTCGCTGCTCAAAGAGGAGTCTGGATCGCTGTCTGCTGCTGCTCGCCGGTGCCAGGGAGGACTGCAGTGCGGTGGTGTCTACTGTGCTGCACCTGCTGGAGGGGTTGCCGCTGGGCACGCCCCACCGCCGTGGGCATGTCCCGTCACCGCCGCTGCTGGTTCCCCAGACATTGGTTACATCTTCACTACGGAAGGGGTAACATGGGTACACTTACACACCATAATTGGTATTCAGGCTTTATGTCCTACCCTTCCCTTACATTAATCCTCCTACACCTTTTCCGTGGGGAGCGCGTTTACTAATTCCATAGACCCCTGATAGATATACCTCGATAACCTTCCCTGAACCTTGGTCCGTTAATAAACCTCCTACAGTGTAAGTGAAATATTGGTCTTTGTGAACATGGGGGGGGGCATTCCACTCCACCCTCTAAGGTACGGAGGTACAGTCCCGTCTACGAACCTCTCCGCTCCCTGCCAAGAAGGAGGGGGGGGGATAGTCGCGGAAGCACCCTGACATCCGATAACCATTATTATCGGTCCGTGACACCGTGACAACAATTTATTGGCAATTGTGCGTGAAGTGGCTTTCAGAGCACGACAGTATGGAGACATGATCTCTGATTCCCATCAGTTCCACACCTCAGCCATTGAACAAATGACTGACAGACAGAATAAGATGCTGAACAGATTGGGAAGGTAAACCCCAGTATCTCCCTAGAGACAACTGGTCACGTGTTGCAGCCATTAAGAGGAGATGTCCTGCTATGAGACAGGAGCAAGAGAAACGGGACCCACTCTGACGCCACCTGTGGTCTCTCTTGCGTAATTATTTTAAAGAGAACATGAGAATCTGGGACAAGAAACCCATTGCTGTTCTCCAGATATGCATGCAAGAGCTACTAAATAGAACAAAGGCAGGAGATGGTTCTTTCAGGAAGAAGGCTGCACCAGTCTCCAACCAGGATGGTGCTTCATCCTCAAATGCTAAAGATTAGAGGTGCCCTGCCTCCGGCCAGGAGGAGAAGAGGGACAACCGAGTTTACTGGACTGTGTGGATTCGGTGGCCTGGCATATTAGAACCAAATCCAGCCCCAGGACAGATGGGATACTTAGTTTGGTTAAGTTCGGTCACCTGTCTGGTCTTCTCCTCCCCAAAAGCTGTTCTCAGGTGTGACCCCTTACTCCTTTCTGGTTCCGGACCATAAATGTTTTCTTTAGAACCAAGCAGTGGCCTTGGTTCTACATACCATTCTCTAGCTGTAACTATAAACATGGAGTGTTATCAGTCCCAGAGGCAGACACTGACTGAAAAACATGCTGTTAATTTCAGCAACTGCAGCTACTTAGAAGGGACTTAACTGGAAAGTAAAATCACTAAAAAGAAAATTAGTTCTGTCCTGGCTCAAACCAGGATGTTCCACCCCTTATCCCATACCATTTATGTCATGCTCCAGGCACTACTATCTTCTGTTCTGTTAGCCTCTCATAGCAGTTTCTCAGAGCAAGGGAAGACAAACATTTTCACAGTTCACGTCCACTGGTTGCAGGTTATTGATGTCAGCTTTGAGGAAGTTGCTGGATGCCAGTTGGTGAACCTATTTCTGGCTTAATCTCCACATTATCCTGAAAAACACTCATTAAACACTTTTAGTAGTATGCAGCGATTAATATATGTGGGGCTCAAACCCACGATCCCCAAAATTCCATGCTGTACTAGCTGAGATAGTTAGGCAGAAACTAAGTATTCTCACCCAGGGTTAGATTCCCCTGAGGCACACACTGTACTTCTCCATCCTCCATCGTTACCCACCAAGTATGTCCAGGCCTTTGAGTGAAAGCAACCTCCCCAAATGAGTTTGCCTTTGCCTGAAACAGGAAAAACCCAAACAGATATCCCCAACAGATTCATTTCACATACCACATGCACTTTATCCCCATCTACAATATGTCAACCATCTCTCTCCATACCACAAAGGTTTCAACCATTTAGCTTGCTTGGTTGCAGCACTTCTTTCACACTCGTGAATAACCTGTGCAATAGTGTCCATGGTTAAGTCCACCCCTTGGTCACAAGCCCGTCGGTATGTTCCATCCCTTCCTTGATGACCTGAAGTGTCATGGGCATGCTGAGGTAAAAATACTTCACCTTTACACTGCCAGTTGTTTTGCTTCCACTGCTTTAACCACCCCCACAAGGCATTTGCTGCCATTCATGAGCCAGTATAAAGATAGAGTCTTGGCCACTTTTCTCAGAGACTTCTTTTGCTGTGTTACCCCACACAATGATGTTGTTGATATACTGCAGGTGTTCTGGAGCTCCACCCTTCTCCAGTGCAGTGTGGATCAGTCCATGTCAAATGATTGAGCTGTGTTTCCACCCCTGGGGCAGTCGATTCCAGGGGTATTGGACTCCCCTCCAGGTGAAAGCAAACTGTGGCCTGCACTCTGGTGCAAGAGGAATAGAGAAAAAGGTATGAGTGATGCCAATAATGGCATACCACCTGGCTGCTTTCAACTCCAGCTCGTACTGAAGTTCTAGCATGTCCAGCACAGCAGCGCTGAGCAGTGGTGTAACCTCATTCAGGCCACGATAGTCCACTGTCAGCCTCCACTTGCCATCAGGCTTCCGCACTGGTCAGATAGGACTGTTGAAGGGTAAGTGAGTCCTGCTGATCACTCCTTGCCTCTCCAATTGCTGAATCAGCTTGTGAATGGGGATCACAGAGTCTTGGTTGGTGCGATATTGTTGCCTATGCACCGTTGAAGTGGCAATTGGCACCTGTTGGTCTTCAGCCTTCAGCAACCCCACTAGAGGAGGGTCATCTGAAAGACCAGGCAAAGTATGCAGCTGTTCAGTGTCCTCAGTCTCTATAGCTGCTATACCAAAGGTCCACCAGTACCCTTTTGGGTCCTGGAAATATCCTCTTTTGAGATAGTCTATGCCAAGGATGCAGGGAGCATCTGGGCCAGTCACTATAGGGTGCGTTTGCCCCTTTTTTTCCAGTGAGGCTCACATCGGCCTCCACAATATTCAATTCTTGATCCTTCTGTCACTCCGGAGAGAGTGACAGATTCTGTCCCACTCTACCTGGGTGGGAGGGGGAGGGGATTGAGAGCATTGTTGTCATTGGTTTAATAACCGATCCTGAGTTAAACTGTGACATTCATTTGATTGCATTAAGGTGCACTATGCACCAGTGTCCACCAAGGCTTTATAACTTTGTGGTTCTAATGTGCCAGGCCACCAAATCACAGTCCAATAAGTTCGGTTGTCCCTCTCTTCCTCCTGGCTGGAGGCAGGGCACCTCTAATATTGAGCATATGCAGCAATGCCAGCATATGGGTTAGTGGGGCTTTCACTCTCAATATTTGTACCTTATGTACAGGGATCTTGAGTTGTCCATATACTTGGTCTGGGGAATCCACAGACTGGAGACTGGAGCGACCGTACTCCTGGAAGGACCTCCTCCTGTACTCTCTTTACCTAGCAGCTTACGTACTTGTGCTTGTAGGTTTGCAATACGTTTCTTATCCCATGTTTTCGTGTGCTTCCCATAATAATGCAGGAGAGACCACAGAAAACTTCGGCCTGTATACCATTTCTAATGATTCTGTCTCATAGGAGAGTCTTCTCCTAATGGCTGCAATATGGCCCCCTCTCCCTATCGGGGAAGAATGGGGTCTATTAAATCTCTCAGTCAAATCATCTACTGCTGAGACCCAGGCCTGATGGGGAGTAGACACAGTGTCTCCATACTGTTGTGGTTTACTGACCATGTCATGCACACTTGGTATGAGTATGTCATTGACCCATATTATTACTGACAGTGTATGGGTAAATGCTGATGGTACACTCTGCACAAACTTTTGCAGCATAGGCTTAGGGCATGGTACTTAATCAGGATATGCAGTCTGACCATCATCATAAATCACATCTCGCACAGCTAATTTTCTCAAATACTTGATAGCTCTTTCAAATGTGGCCGCTCTGACTGGGCAGCAGTCCATATTATCTTTATAGGGATACCTGTCCTTTACAGCTGACAAGAGTCGCCTCAATAGGCTGATAGTTCCGGCATCTTTCCCAATCACCCTATCAATGCCTGCATCTCTGGCCAGGGATCCCAACTGCTGGGCTTCTTTCTCATCCAAACTCATGCTACCAGCCCCATCATCCCAGCATCTGAGTAACCAAGTAAGGATTGGTTCACCTTCACAATGGGCAAAATCCTTTCTCATAGTACGAATGTTCTTAATAGAGTAGCATTGAACAATTAGTTCTGGTTTTGAGTTCTCCTTCTCAGAGGATTCTGTATCAAAAAGGGAAGAATACTTGTCCATAGCTACTTGAAAAGTATTGGTTTTACCATTCTCTCCCTTGTCTGCTTGAGAGGGATCAGCTGTATCGTCCTCTCCCTTGTTCTTTAAAATCTTTGGAGCTTTTGGGCTGGGACCTTTCCTCTTTATCTTTGTTTTACTCCTAGTCACAGGGTTGACTAGTAACCATGTGGATTGAGTGGGAGTGGCTGTAGTGGCTGCAGCAGTGGCAGCAGAGCTCGCTTTCTGAATCGGAACAGCAGTGGTGTCTGTGGGGGAGGAATCAGCAGCTGCAGAGGCAGCTGGTTCCAAACCATAAATGTTTTCTTTAGAACCAAGCAGTGGCCTTGGTTCTACATACCATTCTCTAGCTGTAACTATAAACATGGAGTGTTATCAGTCCCAGAGGTAGACACTGAAAAACATGCTGTTAATTTAAGCAACTGCAGCTACTTAGAAGGGACTTAACTGGAAAGTAAAATCACAAGAAGAAAATTAGTTCTATCCTAGCTCAAACCAGGACATAACACTTCACACAAATGGGCCTACTACTACAGCCGATGTGAGATTCCTCCTGTGACTGCTTCCACTTAAGTTGACAGATCCCTGCCTGCTGCCTCCTTCTGCTGAACAATGCAGCTGTGAGTGTGCTCATAGTGATCTGGATCACTGGTCTTTTTATTTGCTAGCTTTATTTTTCATCTGTATAATTTCCCTGATCAGGTGTGCCTATGGCTGCAGAAACAAATTTTCCAGAACAAAAAGGACCGAAACTATTGGAGTGGTGTTTAACCAAATCATCAGGCTTCTTTCACTGGAGATGTAGAGCCGCCATTGTGAAAAGTCCCGGATTCTGCTTTCCATCCTTCTTTCCTTTCCAACATGAACATGCATGCAGTTTTCTTGAGGGCATGCTTCTGCGTCTTTAGTAGCAGTAACATTAAGGATCTGAAGGTTTTGGAAAGCAGGAGGGGAATAGACAGTTTTACAGGAAAACTATTATAGTAGCAGTGTTGTTACTCTGTGCCTTGCCTCACCTTCCTTTCATTTATTGTTTCTTTCTCCTGTTTGGGGGAAGTTCACCATGGTGCTAGAGGCGATAAACTGGCTGAGTTTATTAATCAGTTTTTAGGGCAGTGTCTTAGTTTTAATGGTAAGTTGTGCCTTGCCAATTGGTAAATGTTTTAAGTTTTTAAACTAAACTTAGGAATAGAAAAAGGGAAGTTTCCTGTGAGAAGGAAGAAGTTAGTGATTTTTACAAAAAACAGAAATATCCATGAAATATGAAGAATTGGGGAGGTGGGGTATCTATTGATTCCAAAGTGTGAATTTTAGTTCATGGGAAATAATGAAGGATATGAGGGAATGTAGAGGGAATGCAGTATTAAATATGTGTTTAAGATGGGAAGTGAAAGAATACAAGACCTGTAGAAATCTACAAAATAAATGGCTTTAAATATAGTATAGAAATATGTAATAGAGTTGTAATTCAAAGAGTAGTAGTGGCTGCTGAGGTAATTTTAGTTTGTTTTGCATATAAGGGATTGGAGGGAACTGACAGCAAGTGGTAAAAAGCTGAAGCATTAGAAATCATTCATGTCATGAAACTAGATCAGTTATTAAAATGCACAGGTTCTATACTTTGTTCTGTAACTGTTTTAGCATGTTATGTTTCATAGTTCTACTTTTCTTTATTATTAATCTTCAGGGGGAAAGAAACAATGGCTTTGATGTCCTCTATCACAACATGAAACATGGATATTTGTCAACAAAAGATTTAGCAGACTTTATAAGAGAAAGGTAAGTATTCATCCTTGCTAATCTTGGCTCTTTGATAATACTATTTGTGGTTTTTATGTAAGTTTATCATTGTGTTATGGTAACATGCAAAATATATTAAAATCAATGAACATTTAAAAAAATCTCTCATATCCTTCAAGAACATTTAAGTTTATTCTGTTCACTTAGAAGGAATAGTGACTGTTAAGCGCTAATTAAAACAAGCTTCTAATTTTTACATTTGAATTACAGAATGAGTAAAAAGCTAGAAATTTTACATTAGGTGTCCAGCAATTTATTTAAATGAATCCCAATTTTTTGTCATGTTTAAATAAGAAAAGCAATAATTTAAGTAGTAAAAATTATCAGTCATTCAAAGTTTTTGATCATAGATGTAGAAATTTTAGAGTATTAGCAACTTCTATTATGATCTTAAAAAAACCCACAACTTTTAGATTAAGATGTTGAGAAACTAGGTTGGTTAAAGAAAAGGGAGTGATATGTATGGACAAGAAAATAATACACAAAAAATAACCCAGGTTGTTCTTTATGGGATGGAAGGGACAGAACTGAAGTCTGCAAATGTGACAACTTACTAAGCAGATGTTCTTTATAAAGATGACTGCTGCTACTACTTTGAATGTAAGAATTTCCATTCTGGATGAAATTAATGACGTCTGCTTCAGAATTTTGTCTTATTTGGTTACTGACACCAGGTGACACATGGAAAAAACTTGCAAGAGGCTAATTGAGGACCTGTTTTAGTGAAGGTTTCTTGCAGTAAAAGCTGTCAAAAAAAAACAGCCTTTGTTTTCTGGATTTTTCATCAAAATTTCAGTTTTGGTCTGAAATAGACCTCAACAAAGAATTTTTTAAAAAATTTCCACAAAATGTAACCATCATAGATATGACAGGTACTCAGTGGCACTGACATTTGCATAGTTTCAAAGTGAGTTGAAGTGGAGAAAATGGCAATAATCTTTCCACTAAGTGAAACAGGTAAATTCCAGAGTCCATATATGATGGGCTGTGTGAGAGACGGACTCCTTGATGGCCTTTAAGCCAGCGACGTTTGCTGGCCCTTCCTAGTGACGTGCTCCCCGGCACTGGTGAGTACCAGGTGCATGCGCACAAGACCACAAACTACAACTCCCAGGAGGCACAGCGGGGCCGGAGCCGGAAGCGGAGCCGGAAGTGGAGCCGGCAGGCGCGGTCTCTGAACAGACACAGCTACTACGGAGGTGCCCGCCGCCGCGTGTGCATCGCTGTGGAGGCTGCCGTGGAGCCAGAGGCGCCTTTTCCTGTGGTTGTTGGCGTGTGGACGTACCGAACGGACTGCCTGCCTGAAGTCGTTGGAGAAGGATCCCGACTAGGGATCGGCTTTGGCCGTACCCCGGTGGTGAGACTTGCGAACTTGACTACACTCTGACATTTCCTATTAACACTTACAGACATTCTTACACTCATACATACATCTTCCTATTGCTACTAATCTTCCTAAAGGCTCTCTCCAAGTTCTCCCCTCCTATCCCTGTCCGGGACTGAGAACGGGGGGGGGGTGGAGGGGGTAGAATCATTCCTATCGTGTTTGTTTGTATTGTTTGTTTGTTTATTCCTATATATATGTGTATTGTTATTGTTCTGTAGAAATAACCTTTTCTAGACCGTGGTGCCTTTAATAAACCCACTGATTCTTGAGCGTTGTGTGTGAGTGCAACAGGGAGTGATAGCCCTCGATTCCTTTGTGAAAGGCAGTGGGTCGCGGCTTTCCCTATCTCGGTTCGCGACAGGCTGTCTCCTGTTGGAAGGACTGCACAAACCAAGGAATGTTGTGTTTCAAGAATCCCTGATTCTAGAAAACACATTATAAAGCCAGACATGGTTCTCGTGAAATCCTGCTTTGGATTTAGAGGAGGGATATCATATTGTTAATGTTTAATATGAAATGTTTAAGGCTTCACAAGTATTTGGTGTTCTCACCTTTAGTAAAAATGTTTGAGTGTCCATATCTAGGCAGTGAAGCCCTTCCACTACCATTGAGAGGTTATTGAAGTATGTCAATCTGTTTTCCAGGAAGTAAATTTGGTTCAGTAGCATGCATTTATTCATATGGGTCAAATTCTTGATCTCAAAATAAGTTGTATTGGGCGGTACTTCAACATTATTTTACAGCAGTCTGATTGTCTTGACCGTATTCTGTTTTGCATCTTGGTTTATTGCAAAGAAATTAAGATGTTGCTGTTGATTGACAGCCGACTGAACATGAGCCAGCAATGTGCCCAGGCAGCCAAGAAGGCCAACACCGTCCTGGCCTGCATCAGGAATAGTGTGACTAGCAGGACCAGGGAGGTGATCCTGCCCCTATACTTGGCCTTGGTGAGGCCGCACGTCAAGTACTGTGTGGAGTTTTGGGCGCCACAGTAGAAGGACATTGAGATGCTGGAGAGGGTGCAGAGAAGGGCAACTAAGTTGATTAGGGGTCTTGAGAACCAGCCTTACGAGGAGAGGCTGAGGGACCTGGGGCTGTTCAGCCTGGAGAAGAGGAGACCTCATTGCTCTCTACAACTACCTGAGAGGAGGTTGTAGTGAGACTTGTGTTGGCCTCTTCTCCCTAGTGACTAGTGCTAGGACAAGAGGAAATGGGGTCAAGCTGTGCCAGGGGAGGTTCAAGTGTTTTCAGACCTTACTTGCACGTGATGTTCTGAGCTGTTCCCTATTGTCACAGTTTGCCTCAGGATTGGCAATTAAACCAGCGACAATAATGGTCTCGATCCCCTCCCCCAGGTAGGGAAGGAGAGAGAAAATTAAGGAGAAAGACTTTCTGGATTGAAAACTAAACTAGACAGTTGTAATTAAATACTAATGATAAAAGAAAATATGTACAATTATATACAAATATGTGCAGGAATGTGCAAAACGCTATTGCCTCCCCCCCACACCCATCAACTCCCAGGGCACTCTCCTTAGCTGTGAGCAGTGAAAAAATGTCCTGGACCGTTGCTGGAGATAGTGGCAGACAGGAACTGAGGGGAGAGTTACGAGGGTCAGGAACACACGAGCCTAGAGTCCAACAATGATGGATAGACGTAGTCCTCCCCAGATGCCAGCCATGGACGGAAGAGATGGGAAGAAGAAGCAGGAAGGAAGTTGACTTCCGTGATCTCTGACCTTCCTGTGAGCTTACGTTGATATATGGAATACTTTGGTCAATTTTGCTGTCCATCTAGGCCACTCCTCCCGATGGGAGGGTTGCAGATTCCACTCTTCTGCTCCTGGTAGCATCTGAGGCTGCAGATTCAAGAAGTAGAGCATTGACCTTCAAGTCAAGTTACGGCAGTAATGTAAACATTCCAGTGTTATCAGTCCACTAGCTGGAAAACTTGCTGCTAGTTAAAAAGAGAGTTTACTGAAGGAAAAAAAAATCAGTAAACAGAAAATTGGCTTCATCCTGGCTCAACCCAGGACATTCAACCCCTTATTCCATACCATATATTACATGTAGACTCTATATTGTACCACATATCAAATTAAGGATTCTCCCCCAGAGTCAGATTACCTTGAGGTACATATTGTACTTCACCATCCTCCATCATCACACACCATGTATGTCCAGGTCCCTGAGCAAAAGCAACACCCCGGACAGGTTTACCTTTGCCTGAAGCAGGATAAACCCAAACACTTTTACCTAACAGTTTTCTTTCACATACCACAGGGACTTTATCCCCATCTGCAGTGTGTAGAAGGTCTGACTGAGCAGGACCAGCCCGATTGATGGATCCCGAGGTATTAACTAACAAGGTGACCTTTTTTTTTTTGCCAAATTTTTGTCCCAATTTTTGAAAGTTCCACCACCCATTGCCTTCAGGGTAGCTTTTAACAGACCATTGTACCTTTCAATTTTCCCTGAGGCTTGTACATAGTACGGGATATGGTATATCCACTCAATACCATGTTCTTTGGCCCAGGCAGTCACAAGACTGTTTTTGAAATGAGTCCCATTGTCTGACTCAGTTGTTTCTGGAGTACCGTGTCTCCATAAGATTTGCTTTTCCAGGCCCAGGATAGTATTCCGGGCTGTGGCATGAGGCACAGGATATGTTTCCAACCATCCTGTACTTGTTTCCACCACTGTAAGCACATAGCACTTACCCTGGCGGGTCTGAGGCAGTGTGATATAGTCAATTTGCCAGGCCGCCCCATACCTGTACTTTGGCCATCTACCCTCATACCACAAAGGTTTCAACCGTTTTGCCTGCTTAATGGCAGTGCATGTTTCACAGTCATGGATAACCTGCACAATGGCGTCCATGGTTAAGTCCACCCCTCGGTCACAAGCCCATTTGTATGCTGCATCTCTGCCCTGATGACCTGAAGTGTCATGGGCCCATAAAGCTAAAAAGAGTTCACCCTTACGTTCCCAGTCCATTTGGAACACATGAGCAGCCTCATCTGCTCATTGGTTGTGTCGATGTTCCTCAGTGGCTCAACTCAGAGGTACATGTGCATCTACATGACACACTTTTACAACCAGTTTCTCTATCCGAGCTGCAATGTCTTTCCACAGCTCAGCAACCCAAGTAGGTTTATCCTTTTGCTGCCAGTTGTTCTGCTGCCACTGCTTTAGCCAACCCCACAAAGCATATGCTGCCATCCATGAGTCAGTGTAGAGATAAAGTCTCGGCCACCCCTCTCGCTCATCAATGTCCAAAGCCAGCTGGATGGCTTTTACCTCTGCAAATTGACTCGATTCACCTTCTCCTTCAGCTGATTGTGCCAGTAGTCATGTAGGACTCCACACGGCAGCTTTCCACTTCCGGTGGTTTCCTACAAGATGACAGGAGCCATCGGTAAAAAGAGCAAATTGTTTCTCAGTCTCTAGTAGATGATCATATGGTGGAGCTTCTTGAGCTCGTCTCACCACTTCTTGTGGTGGCATTCCAAAGTGTGTGCCTTCTGGCCAGTTTGTAATTGCTTCTATGATACCTGGACGATTAGGCCTTCCTATTTGAGCTCGCTGAGTAATTAAAGCAGTCCATTTACTCCAAGTCGCATCGGTGGCATGATGGATAGGAGAAAGTTTACTCTGGAACATGAAGCTTAGTATTGGTAATCTGGGTGCCAGGAGGAGCTGCGCTTCAGTTCCGATCACTTCCGAAGCGGCTCTAACTCCTTCATATGCTGCAAGTCTCTCCTTTTCAGTTCACGTGTCGTTGGCCTCGGAGCCCCTGTAGCTCTGGCTCCAGAATCCCAAGGGTCGACCTCGAGTCTCCCCTGGTGCTTTCTGCCAGAGGCTCCAGGTAGGACCATTGTACCCGGCTGCGGTGTAGAGCAAATTTTTGATGTCTGGCCCTGCTCGAACTGGTCCAAGGGCCATTGCCTGCACAATCTCCTTTTTAATCTGCTCAAAAGCTCTCTTTTGGTCAGGAGGACCCCATTTAAAGTCACTCTTCTTTCAGGTCACCTCATAGAGAGGTTTCACAATTTCACTGTAACCTGGAATATGCATTCTCCAGAAACCAACAGTCCCTAAAAAGGTTTGAATGTCCATTTTGTTAGTTGGTCGTGCCATAGCTGTTATTTTGTTAATCGCATTCACTGGGATCTAGCAACATCCATCTTGCCATCTGATTCCCAGGAACTGGATCTCTCATGAAGGTCCCTTGATCTTTCTTCTTTTTACAGCAAAACCAGCATCCAGAAGAATTTGGATGATCTTTTTACCTTTCTCAAAGACTACTTCTGGCATCTCACCCCACACAATGATGTTGTTGATGTACTGCAGGTGTTCTGGATCTCCACCCTTTTCAAGTGTAGCGTGCATCAGTCCATGTCAAATGATTGAGCTGTGTTTCCACCCCTGGGGCAGTTGATTCCAGGTGTACTGGACTCCCCTCCAGGTGAAAGCAAACTGTGGCCTGCACTCTGGTGCAAGAGGAATAGAGAAAAAGGCATGAGCAATGTCAATAGTGGCATACCACCTGGCTGCTTTTGACTCCAGCTCATACTGAAGTTCTAGCATGTCCGGCACAGCAGCACTGAGCGGTGGTGTAACCTCATTCAGGCCACGATAGTCCACTGTCAGCCTCCACTCGCCATCGGCTTCCGCACTGGCCAGATAGGACTGTTGAAGGGTGAGTGAGTCTTGCTGATCACTCCCTGGCTCTCCAGTTGTCGAATCAGCTTATGGATGGGAATCACAGTGTCTGTTGGTGTGATATTGTCGTCTGTGCACTGCTGAAGTGGCAAATGGCACCTATTGGTCTCCGACCTTCAGCAACCTCACTAGAAAAGGGTAATCTGAAGGACCAGGCAAAGTATGCAGCTGTTTAGTGTCCTCAGTCTCTACAGCTGCTATACCAATGGCCCACCAGTACCTTTTCAGGTCACAGAAATACCCTCTTTTGAGATAGTCTATGCCAAGGATGGAGGGAGCATCTGGGTTAGTCACTTTAGGGAACACTTGCCACTCTTCACCAGTGAGGCTCACATCGGCCTCCACAACAGTCAGTTGTTGAGATCCTCCTATCACTTCAGAAATAGTAACAGATTCTGTCCCTTTATGGTTCAATGGCATTAGGGTGCACTTTGCACCAGTGTCCACCAAGGCTTTATAACTTTGCAGTTCTAATGTGCCAGGCCACTGAATCCACAGTCCAGTACACTCAGTTGTCCCTCTCCTTCTCCTAGCCTGAGGCAGGGCACCTCTAATCTTTAGCATTTGAGGATGAAGCACCATCCTGGTTGGAGACTGGTGCAGCCTTCTTCCTTAAAGAACTATCTCCTGCCTTTGCTCTATTTAGCAGCTCTTGCACGCGTATCTGGAGAAGAACAGTGGGTTTATTGTTCCAGGTTCTCATGTCCTCATTATAATAATTACGCAAGAGACCCCACAGGTGGTGTCAAATGGCTCCTGTCTCTCTTGCTCCTGTCTCGTAGCAGGACGTCTCCTTTTAATGGCTGCAACATGAGACAAATTTTCTCTAGGGAGATATTGGGGTTTAACTTTCAATCTGTTTGGCATCTTACTCCTTCTGTCAGTCATTTTTTCAGTGGCTGAGGTGTGGGACTGACGGGGATCATAGAACATGTCTCTGTACTGTCATGGTTTCAAAGCCAATTTGCGCACAGTTGGTCTTTCGTAGTCAATACACCCCATGAAGGAGAATATATGGGCATGTGCTGCTTGTACAGCTTTCGCAGATCTCTGAAACTTGGGCGTGTCGCATAGGAAGTCAGCAGGATTCGTAATCCCATTGTTATCATAGATCACCTCCTACACAGCTATTTTTCTCAAATACGTGATGGCTCTGTCAAGAATGGGTGTTCTGCTTCGGCGCTAGTCAATGTCACCTTTATCGGGGTATCTCTCTCTTACAGCTGAAAGCAGTCTGCTCCATAGGGTGATAGTTCCTGTCTTACTACCAAGTGCTCTATCAAATCCAGTGTCTCTGGCCAAGGATCCCAACTGCTTGGCTTCTCTTTCGTCCACATCATAGGTATCAGTGCCACTATCAAAGTATTGGTGCAACCAACAAAGAAGTGGCTCATCTTCATTGCGGGTCAAGTCCTTTCTCATGGGGTGCAGTTCCTTTAGAGAGAAAGGCTGGAATTGATCGTCATTGTCATCTGCCTTAGAAGTGCCTGCTCCTTTTTCTGTTTTAGAAGTGTCTACTCCTCCATCTGCTTGAGAAGAATCTTCTCTGTGACTCTCTTCTTGGTGTTGTGGAAACAGTGGAAATTTCAAATAGGGATAAGGTCTTGGACCTTTCGTCTTTGCTTTGCTCTTGGTCACAGGATTAACTTTAAGTTTGTCATGGTTTGAGCCAGGGTGAAGTGAACTTTCTCTTTGCTGAATTTTTTTTTCTTTCAGTGAATTGTTTTTTAGCAGTGCCAGTGGACTGATAATAACCAAGGTCACTTCTGACTGTCTGCAGCCTCCCCCCTTATGGGGGAGCAGATTAGATCGAAGGCAGGATCAGCAAATCAGAATATTCCCTTCTCATATTATTTTCTCTATTTGGCTTTCAGTATAGGTTAAGACGTCACGGAAGTCAAGCCTTTCGTTTCCTTTTTCTCTTACTTTTCTGCTTACTGTTGCTCCTATCGCCCTCTCTTTGGCTCTCTCTCCTTTTTTTTTTTCATTTTTCTTTACAGCCGACATCCGAGGACCCCGTCTGTGGGCCCGGACACTCCCCTCTTCAGCTGGGAGTCACCAGGAAGAAGAGTTGCTGTGAGAGTTGCTGGGGGAGGAGGGAGGGGATTGGGTGTTGCACATCCCTTTACAAATATATATATATATTCCCTTATCATTAATAATTAAAATCAATCTGTTTCACTTTTCAACTCAGAAAGCCTCTCTTTCTCATTTTTTCTCCCTATTTCCCTACCTTGGCGGAGGGGGGGTGAATCAAGAGCATTATTGTTATTGGTTCGACTGCCAACCTGGAGCCAAACCATGACAAAGTTAAACTTTTTCTCATTTGTATTAAGTGTTCTTTGCAGCAGCGGCAGTGGTGGCAGCAGCCTTGCCTGTCAGGTAGGGGCCGTGAGTGGAACAACACCTCACCCTACGCATCCACAATACATTATAAACATTCATCAGTAGTGAAACCATGCTATTTAGATCAAGAGCTGGGAGATTCAGCATGAGAGAAAATGGAGAGGTAAAACTGAACCTGCTACTGCCATTACCATTACTGCCAGTACCTTTCTGTTCACATGAGGTTTTGTACTGTACACATACAGTGCCAACATACAGATCAGTATCAAAACCCCTTTGATCACTAGACAGGTTATTACACGGTTGACTATGGCTACAGTTCTGTTGATAAATCATAAACCAATAAGAAGAGCCCTATGATCCCGGCTGCATACCACATATACGATTGCATGTTGAGAAAAAGGTCCAGCAGAAACATTGCAGGAAGTGTCTGTTAAGTTTTCAACCCATCAGTATATTCAGCTGAAGCATTGCCCATAGCTGTCTGAGTGATTCCTCCCATCAGAGGTCGATTTTTAAACATTCACCAATTAGTGAGAAGTTATAGCCTGGGCTTACGCTCGAGCCCCACATTTGGCGCCGATAAATTATTGTCACGGTTTGGCTTTGGGTCGGCAATTGAACCAGCGACAATAATGCTCTTAGTCCACTCCCCTCTCACCCAGGTAGGGAAGGAGAGAGTTAATGAAGCAGTGAGACTTTCTGGATTGAAAACTAAACTAGACAGCTTTTAATTAAATACTAATGATAAAAGAAAATATGGACAATTATATACAAGTATGTTCAGGAATGTACAAAACCCTATTGCCTCCCCCCACACCCAGCAACTCCCACGGCGCTCTCCTGAGCTGTTAGCAGTTCCAAAATGTCCCGGACTGCTGTCTGAGATAGCGGTAGAGAGGACATGAGCTGGGGGTAGATATATGAGTGTCAGCGATGCATGAGCCTAGGGGTCAACAGTGATCGATAGATGCAGTCCTCCCTGGATGCTGGCCATGGATGGAAGAGAAGGGAAGAAGAAGCAGGAAGGAAGTTGTCTTCTGTGATCTCTGACCTTATTTGGAGCTAATGTAGATATATGGAATGGAATATCTCTGGCCAATTTTGCTGTCTGTCTAATCCAGTCCCCTACAGGGGGGGTCATAGATACGACTCTTCTGCCCCGGTAGGCTCTGTAGCAGCAGAGCTAAGAAGTGACCCTGGAGTCTCAGCAGTAGCATAAACATTCCAGTGTTATCAGTCCACTAGCTGGAAGACTTGCTGCTAGTTAAAAGAGAGCTTACTGAAGGAAAAAAAAATCAGTAAAAGGAAAATTGGCTTCATCCTGGCTCAAACCAGGATACCTGTGAAAACTAAACTTACATATGTTTGCACTTTCTTCATGTCTGTCCTTCCATTTCTTCTGAAGGTATTGGCCACTTTTATTCAGAATAGTGTTTTGGTTGTATGCAGCCTAATTAGGGAAGGCTCTATTGTTCCCTTTCCTCCAGCCTTAGAAATAGTAATAATTAAAAACCAAATTGTCTAGGATGTGGAAAAATGTTTATTTATAGTTAGCTTAAGCATTTTAATGACAAATTTTTTCAAAACTTGTGTAAGAACCTTCTTAAATTGAAAAGTTGTTTCCTCTGAAAAAAATAACCTGAATATCCCTAGAATGATCAGAAGGTTTCCCCTTTATGGCTGTATTCTGTTAATCACTACCATTTGAATTTTCATCTGTGCTGTTTCACGTTTTCATTTTTGAGGTTTTTTTTTTAATGGTCAAGTACTGAAAGAACTGAGGGACAGTTGGTTCTGTGATTCTTTACCGCCTTTATCCAGACATTCTGCTACTATGAAAGGGAAAGACTTGATCAGTCAGTAGTTATTGTTTTCTAGGAGGTTCAGCTATGTCTTCTGAAAGAGTGAATTTTGTGGTAGGCAATATGCTCAATGTTGGTAAATCTTGGGTGGGACAGGATATCTGTCTGCTGAAAGATAGATATCTTTATTCTATTCTTGATAAAGCATGTAGAAATTCTGTTTTTAAAGAAGTTAACATATAAGAAGGTTGAGCTGCTCCTGCAGTGTTTTGTTTTTTGTTGTTTGTTTTTTTCTTTAAATATTGGGAAGATATTGTAGGTAAAGAGTCTTGTGTTTGTGTGCATTTAACACTTAAAATGTTTACAGGTAACAAACCACTATGCTCAGCTAGGAACTGAATAGGTATTATTTGCTTTTCTCCAGAAGTCTTTCAAACATTTTTCTGCAGCAGTTGTCTGTAAGCATCATAAAAAAGCAACTTCTTGATCAGAAGAAACTGGCAATGCACATATTCCCATTTCGGTTTAAATGTTTAACAGACTCCAAGCAAAGACAAATTTTCAAATCAGTGAAAATTCATTTACTCAGAAGTTCATAGCGTGCTACCAGTACATCAGAATGCTCTGGTAAGTCAGTTGATAAAACAAATGTAAATATACATTCCCAGCTGTTCAGCAACAGCATATTTAGGTTGTTGGTGTTTGTAACTGTTCTGTGTTGATAATGTGTAATGTGTAAGTTGGGAGACTCGAGTTTTGTGGAGATCGCTTATGTGTAAGTATTTTGTAATTTGCTCCAAAGAGAGGTGTGGATTTTGGTCGGAAATCTTCTGTTTAAAAAAAATAAATTAAAAAAGCATTGAGTTCTTAAATCTAGAAAACTTTGCTAAAAGCTATTGATAATTAATTTGACTGTTATTTTTCAAACTCAAGCATCACTTTTGCAAAGAACTTAAAAAAACCCGCTGTTTCTGTTCTATGCAACATTCTGTCACAGTGTTCTTAGATTATTTTTTAAAAATATGCTTCTGTGTTTTTGCATATAGTTTTTGAGGGGCCATGAAAATGGAGTAATTTTCAGCTGAAGTAAAAAGTCCTATGCTTTGCGCCTTTAGAGAGCATATTCATCTGTCTTCAAATATCTTGAAAATTTTGATTATGCTTTTGATTGCATTCTTTGACAGGGCTACAATAGAGGAGGCATATTCAAGGACAATATCAAAGCTAGCCAAATCAGCAAGCAATTACACCACCACCATGGAGGAATTGTATGTTCCTCTGTGTTTAAGATTGAGTTCTTTTCAAACATAATAAAGAACTGTGCTCACAAGCCTATGATGATTATTTTGAAGAGCGAACATATGGTCAGCAAATGTGGCAGTGAATTTATTTCTATTATTTCTACTTTTTCAAGTGTTATCTCTGTCCTCAGACATGTTAAGAATGAGACTTTTCAATATATGTATTCCATATTTTAATTAATTTTATTCATGGAATAGGTTTTTTAAAAAATTGAATGATGAATGGATGTTGCTTTCATTAGATTATGTCAACAGCTCCGACTTCTTGGCTGAGGGTAAAGATAATTTTTATTTGTAGTAATCACAACTAGAAATATGGAGAGCTTTCATCAGTAGATAATTTGATACCAGTTGTTGCTGCTCTTCAGAGATTCTGTATCTGCATGTTAGTTTGAACATCAGTGCTTTAAAGACTATGCATGGTATTGATTTTTCAGCAGCATTGACCTGGAAACTGAGGTAGGTGTGTGTATCATTAGAATAGCTGAAGAAGTCCATTGAGTATAGAAATCTGAATCTGAGGGATGACCTGTCCCCCACCTTCCTTTACCATATGGTTAATCTTGTGGCTGTAATGATGTAAGACAACTGGAAACTTGACTAGTCAAGTATTTTTAAATTTCTTTTCACTATTAAAGTATGTCCATAAAAGTACTCATACGTGTTAATTTTTTTTAACCGCTTTTGCATCATCTTTAGGAATATAATTTGTTATTATTGTATGCTGATAATGGAGAAAAATAAGTAAATTGTACTGCATTTTACTTGCAATCAATACAGGTAAAACGTAAAACACTGAAAAGTAAGATTCCAAGTACATTTGAAACATTTAATAAGAACATTATTTATAGCAGTTGTGGGGTTTTTTGTTTACTTCACTTTTAGGAACAGAGCTGAAATTCTGTAAACATATCACTTATACTTTAGCACTATTTAAAACAAAATTGTAGCTGACTGAAAGGAAAAAAATCCATATGAGCATTAATTTTTTTTCTCAATCTAGGACATTTGCGCCAGTTTGGAATGTTTTCAAAACCTCAACAGAAAAACTAGCAAGCTGTCACTTGGACCTTGTGTGGAGATTACAAGAGCTAATAAAAGAAGTTCACAAGTATGGAGATGAAAAAATCAAAATGTATAAAAAGGTTATTAATTTTTTCTTATGTGTGTCCAATGAGTTGTTAACATGGAAATTAAAATGGTTTGGTTTTGATAACTGTGTGATATTTGGCAGACTAAAGAGGATGTTTCAGGAACATTGGAAGCAGTGCAAAATATTCAAAGTATCACTCAGGCCTTACAGAAATCAAAGGAAAACTACAATGCTAAGTGTGTCGAACAAGAACGTTTGAAAAAGGAAGGAGCAACACAGAGAGAAGCTGATAAGGTAGTTCTGTGACATCTTACTTAAATTCATTGTTCTGTCAATCTGTAACACATTTACCTTGTATTAGTAAATGAAATGCTCAAAAAGGACTAAAAGTAGTTATGGCTATTTCATAATGCGCATGATACTTTGAATGCTTAGTTATATTTTGTTTACGCTTCCTTATCTGTTCTAACTGCACTACAATTCTAATTATTTTTGTAATTACTTGCATAATATGATAATTTTGTTCAGTGGCTTTCACAGAAATTGCATATAATTGTTTCAATTCTGTTATGGTTTTGGATTCATTTTCTTAAGTAAATCACACTCAATGCCTGTGTTATTGAATTAAGGAGTAGGAAGTTTTTTGTTGTCCCCTCAAGGGAGACAAAGTAGCTTGTAGGAATATTTGACATCTATTCCATTGAGAAGAAAAGCAAATTAACATTACTTTCAATGCTAATTTAAGAGGTTTCAATAACATGGACCAAAACCCCAAGGGATGAGTAACTTGATGTTGCATATAGTACTATCCTTGGGTCATGGGGAAATTTGATCCATTCACAGAATGGTTGAGGTTGGAAGGGACCTCTGGAGGTCATCTGGTCCAATGCTCCTGCTCAAGCAGGAACACCCAGAGTTGGTTGTCCTGGACCATGTCCAGATAGTTTTTTAATATCTCCAAGGAGGGAGACCACCACCTCTATAGGCAATCTGTGCCAGTGTTCAGTCACCTTTACAGTAAAAAAAGTGTTTCCTAATGTTCAGACAGAGTCTCCTGTGTTTCAGTCTGTGCCTGTTCCCTCTGGTTCTGTCACTGGGCACCACTGGAAAGAACTCAGCTCTGTCATCTTTGCACCCTCTCTTCAAGTATTTACATGCATTGACAAGATCCCCCGAGCCTTTGCTTCTCCAGACTGAACAGTCCCAGCTCTCTCAGCCTGTCCTCATAAGAGAGGTGCTGTCGTGAACCGAGATAGGGAAAGCCGCGACCCACTGCCTTTCACAAAGGAATCGAGGGCTATCACTCCCTGTTGCACTCACACACAACGCTCAAGAATCAGTGGGTTTATTAAAGGCACCACGGTCTAGACAAGGTTATTTCTACAGAACAATAACGATACACATATATATAGGAATAAACAAACTAACAATACAAAACAAACACGATAGGAATGATTCTACCCCCTCCACCCCCCCCCCCCGTTCTCAGTCCCGGACAGGGATAGGAGGGGAGAACTTGGAGAGAGCCTTTAGGAAGATTAGTAGCAATAGGAAGATGTATGTATGAGTGTAAGAATGTCTGTAAGTGTTAATAGGAAATGTCAGAGTGTAGTCAAGTTCGCAAGTCTCACCACCGGGGTACGGCCAAAGCCGATCCCTAGTCGGGATCCTTCTCCAACGACTTCAGGCAGGCAGTCCGTTCGGTACGTCCACACGCCAACAACCACAGGAAAAGGCGCCTCTGGCTCCACGGCAGCCTCCACAGCGATGCACACGCGGCGGCGGTCACCTCCGTAGTAGCTGTGTCTGTTCAGAGACCGCGCCTGCCGGCTCCACTTCCGGCTCCGCTTCCGGCTCCGGCCCCGCTGTGCCTCCTGGGAGTTGTAGTTTGTGGTCTTGTGCGCATGCACCTGGTACTCACCAGTGCCGGGGAGCACATCACTAGGAAGGGCCAGCAAACGTCGCTGGCTTAAAGGCCATCAAGGAGTCCGTCTCTCACATCTCACCCCGTGGCTTTTATGACAGCGACTTGTTTCCTGTGTGATGTGTGTCTAGGTATGTGTTTGTATATATATGTACATGTACATCTGTACCCTATCAGGCACTTGTCCAAAGTCTTACCTCCTTCCCTATTTAAGGCATATAAATAATTTCACATAATTCCACATATATATATTGGATATATATATATATACACAATTATACATGTGACTCTTTACGTGTGTTTCTGAGGGAACAATTCCCTATATGCGATACCACATATGCATATATATATATGAAATACACAAGAGAAAATACCACATAAATAAAAGACCTGTTATGACTATATATATATATATTGGTGCACCATTAGTACCTTATGTACATACAACAACCCCAAAGGGGAAACAGTTCTTGGAGACATGATGCTGTATAGTAGGAGGTGTTGTGCAAACCATGGGGTGATCAAGTCCATAGTATGCACAAGGTACCCCCTCCTCAAACCAGTGTCGGGTTGATCAGACCCTATTCTGGCTTGGGATGTCTCCGGTTCTTTGGGTTGTTGGTTTAGCATATACACATTGCTATATACACAAGTATACAGATACACAGTTACAACCTATCTCTACAATCTGTCTTGCTTCATTCAACATGAAGTATCCAATTTGTACTGATTTTGAGTTGTTTGTTATTCATGTCAGATGCAACCCACGTATTCGAGTTCACGGGTGTTTGTAGGATCATTTTGACTTTCCCAATGTTTGGCAGGTGAACCATTACAGTCTGTCCTGGGTATAGGGAAATTTTTTTCTTGTTGCAAGGCTTTCTTTGTGTCTCCTTTTCTTGAGTGGGTGATGTAGGAAAGAAAGCAGTTAGACGAGGACACCCGTTTACCCCCCATCTGTTATTTATGGTGGTGACTGCATATCGCAACCTTTCATCCCATTTGGAGTCCTGTGGGCGGATAAGGCTTTTGATTAACCCGTTAGTACGTTCTACTATCCCATTTGCTTGGGGATAGTATGGCATATGAAATGTCCATTGGATGCCTTCACTTCTCGCCCACTGTTGTACCGGATGTGAAGTGAAGTGAGTGCCATTATCAGACTGAATATGTGTAGGTTTAGGTAATACCCCAAATACCCTTTCCAGGAAGCGGACCGTATTTTCACCATTTGCTTTCGAAACAGCTTCAGCACAAGTTAGACCTGATACCACTTCAACCATCACAATGATATACTGTTTGTTCCCTGATTTGCGGAAAGGACCAATGTAGTCCACCTGCCAAGTAGACCACAAGGACTTTCCCTCTCGAATATGCAGAGTATCAGTTGTCAGGGGATGCTTCCCCAACCGAATCTTACACAGATCACATTCAGAAATGATTGTTTTACACTGTTCACGGGTAACAGGCCATCCCCTGGTTTGTGCCTCCTTATACAAATCAAAGATCCCTGAGTGACCCCTTTTACAATGAAGCCATTCAAGCAACCTCTCCCACTCCTGGTTTTCTTCAGCTGTTCTGATTTCCACTACATTGATTTTGGCCAGTTCATCAACATAGTTGTTCCACCTCCTAGCATCATTTTTCAGACTGGTCTGGTGAGCAGGAATCCACCCCACATGAAAGTTAGGATTTTTCTTGGCAATTTTTAGGATCTGTTGAACCAGGCATTAATCATTTCACTTTTGTATTCGGGGGCCTCCTTAATAGGACTGGGAGTTTTCATTGTTAACTCTTTTTCCTCCATGGATTCAATGTGTTCCTGGATTTTTAGCTGTTTGTCCAGGCCTTCCTCTAGCTTGAAAAGACCAGAGTAGCACTCAATCTGGCTATACCATTTCCTGATTGTCCCCTTTTGGGATATACCCTCTGGAGGGGCTTTCCCAGACAGCACATGATTAACTACTTTGAAAGGACCCTGTAGTATCACCTTTTGTTTTTTAACAATTTTACTGACCTCTGTTAGTGCTGTGCACACTGTTAGCAATCCCTTCTCCAGTGTGGAGTATCGTTTTTCTGAGTCCTTAAAAGATTGTGAATAGAAGCCAATGGGTCGTGTACTCCCACTAGGTCCCTTTTGCCAAAAGTGATATGATAAGGCACTAGCTGAAAACCCCCATTCGATTGTTATTGGATCCTCTGGGTGAAGAGGTCCCAGAGTCTGGAAGGTCTGTGCTTCCAGTATTAGCAGTTCAAGGGCCTCGTCATGAAATTTGTTCCATTCCCAGTGATGATTCTTTTTCAAGAGATCATAAAGAGGCCGTGCTATGACAGAGAAATCAGGGATATGTTTTCTCCAATACTGGAGGGTTCCCAGCAATTGTTGCAATTCTTTTTTATTAGCTGGTACCTTCATCTGAGTCAATTGGGACACGGTATCGGACGGAATATTCCAGGTTCCCCCTTTCCACCTTATTCCCAGGAGTTTTACCTCTTGGGATGGTGGTTGCCTTTTCCCTTCAGGGATCTCGAGCTGAATATCAGTTAGATGCTTAATTATAGCATCATACACAACTTTCACTTCTCCCTCACTCTGGCCCCCTATCAGTATATCATCTATGTACTGATAAACTTTCACTTTGGAATTGTTTTTGATTTCTGGAATGTTTTCAAGTTCACACGCAAGTGCGTGATGGGCCAGTGTGGGTGAGTGTTTATATCCCTGTGGCAGCCTCGTGAACGTGTATTGGATCCCATCCCACGTGAAGGCAAAATATTTTTGGTCCTCGGTATCAATAGGGACCTGGAAAAACATGTCCTTAATATCCAGTGCTGCCAGCACAGGATGTGCTGCTTCCTGGATTTCTAGCACCAGTTCAGCTATGTTTGGTACGGCTGCAGTGAGGCCTTCTGTATTGGCATTCAATTTTCTGTAGTCTAAAGTCAGTCTCCATTTACCATCTGGTTTCCTCACAGGCCAGACTGGGGCATTGTATGGTGAATGGCATGGCACAATTACGCCTTTCCGTTTTAAGTCAGCAATTACCTCTCTGATACCATCCTTGGCAGCAACTGGAATGGAATATTGTTTTACTCTTGTTGTTTTGCTCCGTGGCAGACGTGGGGCACGTTGTAACAACTTTACTTCTAGTGTTGGTGTGCCAAATGTCCAGTAGCGACCTCGCTCGTCTCTCCAGGCCCGACCTGCCAAAACATCCAAACCTAACAAGTTAGGAACATCACCTACAATCATTTTAGTTCGGATCGGTTGGTCATCTCCTGGAAGATGCATGGTGACCATGGCTGTTTTCTGTAAAATAGAATTACCGAATGCTCCACTCACACAAACCGATTTTGCAGATGTGGTAATGCCACAGTATCTTGCCTCCTCGGCTTTCAGTGTGGACATCTGGGCCCCTGTGTCTACAACAAAAGTAACAGGATAACGTTTTGGACCAACAGCACAAGTGAGTACCAGATCTCCGTCCTTATTGTACACAAGTCTCAATATGTTTTGCCAGTCATTTGGGGGATTAGGACATTTCTGGATTAAGGGGTTTCTGGATTCCTGATTTATATGGGAGTCATGTTGACATTCTGTGTTAGGACTCTGTGTTTTACCCCTCCTCCGTCGCCTTTTTGATTTACCAGTAGTAGCAGGAGGAGGGAATTCTAGTTTCCCGAACTACTGGACCTTCCCTGTGCTTGAGCCCGAGTTCTAGACTGTGATCTGCCTCGGGTTCGTCCCAGCACTTCATGGAAGAACTCAACCAGTTCCTTTAGCTCCTCATAGGGACGAGTCCTGGCTAGGAGCGATGCTGGCATTCCTGCCCGCCTGCCTTCCTCCTTAAGCCTAGCATAAGGCCCCTTGTTATCTTGTGTTGAGGAATGCTGTTTATCACAGATCTGTCTCCTGGGTGACCTCTGCTGTGATTTCTTCTGTCTATCTCTGTTTACCACATTCCAGTCACCCCGTGATCTGTCTTGCCTAGGAGAAGGGGGGTCTCGGGGTGGCTTGGCAGCAACTTCAGCATATGACAGCCGAACAGCTTTTTTAGGTGCAGGGGCAGAGGGCCTAGTAGGGCCCTGATATACCTGACAGTTCTTAGCACAAGTCATCAAAGTCCGGGCTAAGTCACCCCATGTCATCTGTACCCGTCTACATGCAACCTCCTCTTGAAACTGCATGGCTTTTGTTTGGAGCGCCCCAGAAAGTCCCCTTATCAACACATTCATCCTTTTTTCTTTTATCTTAAGGGTCATAGGACTTGCATGCTCTGCTTCCAGTTCACCATCATGGATCATCTGGAGCACAGCAGCCCTACGAACATTTTCCATAATATTATTGGGATTCCCTTGTAGGGCACTCGGTTCCCCTCTATCAACCGGGTCAGTATCACTTACACTCCAGGCTGCACGCTGGGTTAGGGACCATGGGTGTGTTGCATCTCCAGTTTGTAAGACAATCCCAGGTCCCCAATAGCCATCGGCCTCTCGTTCAGTTAATATAATATCGTCTCCACCTGTAAGGGACACTCTCATGACATATTCAGCTTCTGTTTCTGTTTCTAGTCTGGAGTATTTCTCTCTAAGTTTACCCATTTCTATGGATGAATAGGGCTTTTCTTTGACCTAGCATCCCTCTCCATGTCATCCAATACCTTTGTATGCTCCTTCTGCATATCATGTAACTTCTTTTCATATATTGTCTGCATGTCAGTATGATCTTTCTTTAACTACCTATATTTTCTTTCAGACTCCTGCTTATACTGCGTATGCTCCTGTAGCAACTTATCATATTCATCGTTCTGCTCCTCCTTTCGTCTTGCCCCTAACTCTTTCTTTTTTGGCTGCTTTTGTCGCCATTCCTCAACCTCCTGCCTTAACAGCTTCAACTCCTCAACCTCCTGCCTTAACAGCTTCCACTCCTTAACCTGCTGCTTTAACGGCTTCAACTCCTCAACCTCCTGCCTTAACAGCTTCAACTCCTCGACTTGCTGCTTTAACAGCTCCAACTCCTCAACTTGCTGCTTTAACAGCTCCAACTCCCTATGTACCGTCAACTCGACATGCTCCTTCCATAAGTCTGCAACCTCCTGCCTCAACACCTTGTACTCCTGCTCCAGATCCTGCATCCGTGTATCGTCTACAGACTGTGGTGGCACATCTGCCCCTGCCAAACCTCCAGCATGCGATGAATGAGGAGGTGTGCATGACAGGAGCACGGAGTGCAGAGGACGTCCCGGACCTCTGGAATCCGATGAACTCACTGTGCCCCCCTCAGTGCTTTCCGGCACAACGCCAGCCGCCCCCTCAAGGTCAATTGAAAGGTCCCTGCCTTCGCCCTCCATGTTCTATGTCGGAGTGAGCGCGTTCAGGGCTACAACAGACCCTCGTAAATCCTGCCGACTACGCCAAAATGTCGTGAACCGAGATAGGGAAAGCCGCGACCCACTGCCTTTCACAAAGGAATCGAGGGCTATCACTCCCTGTTGCACTCACACACAACGCTCAAGAATCAGTGGGTTTATTAAAGGCACCACGGTCTAGAAAAGGTTATTTCTACAGAACAATAACGATACACATATATATAGGAATAAACAAACTAACAATACAAAACAAACACGATAGGAATGATTCTACCCCCCTCCACCCCCCCCCCCCTGTTCTCAGTCCCGGACAGGGATAGGAGGGGAGAACTTGGAGAGAGCCTTTAGGAAGATTAGTAGCAATAGGAAGATGTATGTATGAGTGTAAGAATGTCTGTAAGTGTTAATAGGAAATGTCAGAGTGTAGTCAAGTTCGCAAGTCTCACCACCGGGGTACGGCCAAAGCCGATCCCTAGTCGGGATCCTTCTCCAACGACTTCAGGCAGGCAGTCCGTTCGGTACGTCCACACGCCAACAACCACAGGAAAAGGCGCCTCTGGCTCCACGGCAGCCTCCACAGCGATGCACACGCGGCGGCGGTCACCTCCGTAGTAGCTGTGTCTGTTCAGAGACCGCGCCTGCCGGCTCCACTTCCGGCTCCGCTTCCGGCTCCGGCCCCGCTGTGCCTCCTGGGAGTTGTAGTTTGTGGTCTTGTGCGCATGCACCTGGTACTCACCAGTGCCGGGGAGCACATCACTAGGAAGGGCCAGCAAACGTCGCTGGCTTAAAGGCCATCAAGGAGTCCGTCTCTCACAGGTGCTCTAATCCCTTCATCATCATTGTGGCCAGTCACTGGGCACTCTCTAGTATGTCTGTGTCTCTCTTTAAGTGCGTTAGTAGCAAAAGGAGATCTACTGAAAACATTGGACCAATACTTGAAGATGCTCACCTGAATAATAAGGATTAAGAGAAAGCAGTGGCATTCAATATGTTTTTTGTCTCTCTCTTTAATAATACTGACAGACTTTGGGCTGCCCAGTCCCCTGAGTCAGAGGATAGTGAGTGCGGAAGCAGTGATTTTCCATTTTTGGACACTGAAATTGTAAAGGATCAGCGGAATGTTTACAAGTCCACAGGGCCTGATGAGATTCATCCCTGAGTACTGAAAGAGGTAGCAGATGTTATTTCAGAGGACCCCTCTTGATCATTTACCAAAGGTCTTGGGAGCCTGGGGAGGTCCCTGCTGACTGGAAGCTAGCCAATGTTATTCCAGTTCACAAGAAAGGTGTGTGGGAAGACCCAGGAAACTACAGACCTATTAGTCTAACCTCTGTACCTGGAAAAATTATGGAGATCATACTGGGTACAATTGAAAGACATTTAAAGGACAATGCAATCATTAGGCACAGTTAACATGGTTTCACAAAGGGAAAGTCCTGTTGATCTCCTATGATAAGGTCACCTGCCCAGTGGATGAAGGGAAGGCAGTAGATGTAGTTTTTCTGGATTTTAGTAAGGCTTTTGGTATTGTCCCTCACAGCATCCTTCTGGACAAGTTGTCCAACTGTGGGATGAGCAGGTACACACTGCGCTGGGTGAAGAACTTGCTGAAGGGCATATCTCAAAGGGTTGCAGTGAATGAAACTACATCTGGCTGGCAACCAGTCACCAGTGGTGTTCCTCAGTGCTCGATTCTAGGGCCAGTTCTGTTCAATATATTTCTCAATGGTCTGGATGCAGGAGTTGAATGCACCACTAGTAAGTTTGATGATGATACCAAACTGGAAGGTGCTGTTGATGCTCTTGTGGGACAAAAGGCCTTGCAGAGGGATCTGGATAGATTAGAGCGTTAGGCTATGATTAATGGGATTAATTTTAACAAGTCCAAATACCAAATTCTGCACCTGGGATGGAGTAATGCTGGGCACAAGTATAGATTGGGAGAGGAGTGGCTGAAGAGCATCCCTGCAGAAAGGGATCTGAGGGTGCTGGTCAACAGCAGGCTCAATAGGAGTCAGCAGCCAAGAGGACAAACTGCATCCTGGGAGGGCATCAAACACAGCATGATCAGCTCGTCAAAATAGGTTATAATCTTGCTGTATTCAGCATTGGTGCAGCCTCACCTTGAGTATTGTGTGCAGTTCTGGGCCCCACAGTTTAAGAAGGGCGTGAAGGTCCTTGAATGCATCCAGAGGAGGGCAACAAAGCTGGTGACAGGGCTGGAAGGCATGTCCTGGGAGGAGCGGCTGAGGACTCTGGGTTTGTCTAGTTTGGAGAAAAGGAGGCTGAGGGGCAACCTCATTGCTCTCTACAGCTTCCTGAGGAGGGAAAGTGGAGAGGGAGGTGCTGATCCCTTCTCCCTGGGATCCAGGGACAGGATGCCTGGGAATGGTTCAAAGCTGCATCAGGGGAGGTTTAGACTGGACATTAGGAAGCATTTCTTTACTGAGAGGGTGGTCAAACACTGGAACAGGCTTCCTAGAGAGGTGGTTGATGCCTCAAGTCTGTCAATGTTTAAGAGCCATTTGGACAATGCCCTTAACAATATGCTTTAACTTTTGCTCAGCCCTGAAGTGGTCAGGTGGCAACATTGTAACTTTTTCCAGTTTTCAGGAAACAAAGTAGTAGAGGAAAGAGGTTATGTTTCCCTGTCTCTAATGATGTCTTCTCTTTTTAACTCTTTATACCTCTGCCTATTTCCATTTCAGTTATCTGATCTGTGTAGGGCTCTGTTCTTGTTAGAATGTTCTTTGTGCCTTTTGTGCTGCTGTCTTGGTGGAGCAGTTAGGGTTGGTTATTGTCTTGTCACTGATGACAAAAGTGATCCTGTTGACCATGTTCTGATTTTTTTTTTTATCTTTAATAGAAATTCAGCTTTTTTTGTAACTTCTGCCTCAAATGACAGTCAGTGTTGGGTTCTAGACGTGAATCAGAAATATGTGGGATGGCAGATGTTTTCCTGCCAATTTATTAAAAATACAGTTTTTCTGGATTCTTTTGAAATTTTTCAGTAGGAAAAGTTGACTTTGTGGAAGGCTTGCTTTTAAGATGTAACCTTGTCCAGTTGGAAACAAAATGTTCAGTCTCTCTAATGTCTACATGCAGAAGGGAGAAAGAGGAAGGCTTAAGGCCATTTTTTACTGTTTTATGCATCTTCCCCAGATACTTTTCTTTGAACAATTAGGCCATAGTTCAATGCTCAGCTAATAATTAAAAAATGTTTCCAGTGGGAGCCAGTAACTGTGACCATCACACCTCTTCAGACATTTCTTTATTCAAATTTACACTTGTAATTGCAGAAACATGGTGACAAAGATTGTATTAATTTATTTTTCATTTGGCAGAGAATAGATTTACTGCTTTTAGCATAGCATGAAAAATGATTATATTCAGAATAGCAGCTTTATGAGAAAGCAGAGGATCTGCACCAATATGCTAAGAGGTTATCACAAAGCCAAATATTTGGAGAAATACTTTACTGAAGAATCTGAGGAGGTATCTGAGAGTTTTCAGTTTTCATTGCATCTGAAAGTCAGTGTTAACTTTTGCAATAATTATCTGTTCTCTGATATGTTATCTTCTCTATTTATAGTGACTTGACAAAAAATTCTTGTCTGATACTTATTCTTTCAGTAACTGTAAATCTGCTAAATAGAGTTAAAGCGATTGCTGGACATGAGAATAGACGTGTAGTGTTTTCAGAAGAGCTTACTAGTTAATCATACAATGTTCATGTGCTTTATCATTTTGTCTGTCTTGCTGAGGAGTTTTTTGGTAGATGCTTCAGCACAACACAACTCTGTTAAACATGATTACAAGAGACTGATGATGTTTTGTTGGTTTCAAAATGCCATGCATATGGGGTTCGATTACATAATGCTTTACAAAAAGTTTTATTCTTTTAAGTCTTTTAACATTTCATTCCTTTTCAGTGATTAAGTTGGGAATCACCTTATTGCAAAAGCAGTCTTATTTCTTTTGAAAGCCAGGTGTTCATAGAGTGCTTTTTACTTTTGATATAGTAAATGGTGTTTGGGAATTCCCCTATGTGAATGTGCAAGAGTGAGAATCATGAAGTAAAATTCAGAGCAAGTAACTGATGGGTTTGATACATCCTGTCATGCTTTCCTTAATGCCTGAAGGATCCATATTCTTCATAAAGTGAAAGCTCTGTTATACTGGGTTTAGAGGACTGCATGAGCAAGATCTGTTTAAGCTTTCTCTGTAACTGGAAGAATGGAACTGTATCTTTGATTCCTCTTCCTTTGAAGTCTTGGTTGATGTTTCCCCAGGTGAACAAGTGCTTAGTGTTAACTATACTGTTGTTCATGATTTTAAGTTATTTTTCTCTTGGAAATCACAGAATACAACTATATGTTACCAGATGGCATTTGGTATTAATTAGTTTCAAAGTTATAGATAGTCCTTTACAAGTCACTGCAAGTGAGAAATAGCTTCCATTTTTACTGTGAGACATGAATTTACTTTGAAAGAGGGGAGGAAAGCTATTCAGAACTAGAACAAATAATAAATATACAACTATCTTTACTGATGTCATTAACAATACAGAAATACTTTTGAGTTACAACTGATGGGAAATTTCAGTGAGATAAAGTAGGCATGTTGAACACAGAAGATAGAAAAAAGGTGATGTTCAAGGCAAATAATTTTTTATTTTAATTGGCTTTTAACTTGGAAATAGTAAGAATATCAAAGTTTTTCAAAACTTCATCTCATGTTTGTCATGCCGTAAGCTTTGAAAATAACTTTTTCTCTATCAAAAACAATCACTTCATTCAGTTTTGTTGTCTGTGTAATATTGGGATTCTCCTATATTTCTTTTAAGAATATTAATCCCACATAAATAACATTTTGGTTTATTAGCAATAAATAATGAAACAAATCAATAAATCGTAAAACCAAAAAGGACTATTATAAACAACTCTGAGCTGCATAGATCTCGCCACCTCTATGTTCTGCATTAACTTCACTTTCAAATATCTCTTAATCTTAAAATTTCCATTGACATAGTACCTGTACTTTTGAATGTCTTTTCTCTTATGTTTCTTCCTTCACGTCTAAGAGAGAGCTGTGCCACCTTGTGTTTGTTACCATTAACTCTTTCAGAATTGCACTAACTGTGCTGTATTCCAACCCTGCTTTCCTCCTGCTTTTTAATTGCAGATCTAAATATTTGACATGAGCTAATTAGTTCACTTCAATACAAATTTAAAAAATATTTATTTCAAAACAAGTATAAATTGTTCATTGCTGATAAGGGGAAGGGATTTAAATTAGGTAATTGATTTGTTACCTTTTTATGTGGTTTATAGATCTCTGATGGCTTGAATCAATTACTTGGTGGTGAAATTTTGTTACGATGCTTCACTGTTTTGATATGCCCCCTGAATATTTGTATAGGTCATCCTGGGCTTTCTTTTAATAGTGACTCTAAAAGCCTTGGATCAGATTGGATGTGTGATGTTTGACACTTTTTTTGTACTAATCTATAGGCAGCAGTTAAATCAAAAAAAGCTACAGATACCTATAAACTGTATGTGGAGAAATATGCTGCGGTTAAATCCG
The DNA here is from genome assembly GCA_020745705.1 of Hemiprocne comata. Taxonomy (NCBI): domain Eukaryota; kingdom Metazoa; phylum Chordata; class Aves; order Apodiformes; family Apodidae; genus Hemiprocne; species Hemiprocne comata. Next base: position 10,170,187 of record CM036615.1, on the reverse strand, counting down.
GTTTTGAAAACTGCACAGGTAAGTGTTCTATTAAACAAGTCACCTTTAAAATAGATTAATATGTTCTATTTTATCTCTCTGAAGAGATCTGAAATCAAAGCTTTTGAAAACTTGGTTCAAGATAGAATGATCTCCATTGGAAATTTATATGAACAATAATGTCAGAAGTAATGTTTGAAGGGCAAATGTTGACCATGCATTGTGATCATGTGAGAAATCCTGTGAATTGCTGGAGAGCTGAAACTCATTTATAGGAGTTTAAAAACTGGGATCCATTATGTTTTTTTCATTATCATTCTGGCAAAACACTTCAGTAACAGCTTGTTAAAGTGTCTTTCCAAGGTTTATCTGAGGTGGTCAAAAGCCTCTATATCTATGCAAATTTCTGGTTTTTTTTTTTAAAGATGTTTTAATCTGTATTTCAGAGGTTATCAAGTTCTCTGATTGCACATGCTGCTGCTTATCATGTTTTAAAGTTTTTCAAATCTGTTGATAGACTTTTTCCACTGCCCTAGGTTTCAAAAAGCAAACTTTACTGTTTCTGCTTTTATCAGTAATATTTCATTGAGGTGTGGTTGACATATTTATTTGTATATGTTTCTTGGTTTGGTAAAGCTTTTAAAAGATAAGAATTTTCTTTTCGGCTTGTCACGGTTTGACTCAGGATCGGCAATTGCACGAGTGACAATAAAGCTCTCAATCCCCTCCCCCTCCCACCCAGGTAGGGAAAGGAGAGAGAGAATAAGGAGAGAGACTTTCTGGATTGAAAACTAAACTAGATAGCTTTAACAAAATACTAATGATAAAAGAAAACATATACAAATATGTGAAGGAATGTGCAAAACCCCTATCATCTCCCCCCACCCCCAGCAATTCCCATGGCACTCTCCTGAGCTGTGAGCAGTCCCAAAAAGTCCTGGACCGCTGCCAAAGATAGTGGCAGAGCAGACAGGAGTTGAGGGCAGAGATATGAGGGTAAGGAACACACAGGCCTAGGGATCAAAGGAGATGGACAGATGTAATCCTCCCTGGACACTGGCAATAAACGGAAGAAGAAGAACTTGACTTCCATGATCCCTGAATTTATATATGAGGAGGAGTAATCTCTTTGGTCAATTTTGCCATCTGTCTAGTCTGCTCCTCCCTATGGGACGGTTGTAGATACGACTCTTCTGCTCCTCTAGTGTCCAAAGCAGCAAGCAGATTCAACAAGTGAAGCAAAGTGGCCTTCATCTCTCAGCAGTTGTCGCGGACCGAGATAGGTAAAGCCGTGACCCACCTCGGGGAATCGAGGGCTGAGGACCACTCCCCGTCACACTCACAAACAATGCTTAGGAATCAATAGATTTATTAAAGGCACTGAGGGTTTGGCAAGTCCGATATCAAATAACACACAAGGACTATCTATATATCTATATCCACACCTATATATCCATATACCAACAGCTATACAACACTATATCTATGTACCAATAACAACACGCACAGAAAACAAGAGATAACCTCTCCCCTTCCCCTTTTCCCCTGTTCCCGTTCCCGGACAGGGATAAGAGGGAAAGCCTGGAGAGAGCCTTTGGGAAATAGAAGAATATTGGGAAAGAGAAGTGAGTGTCTGGTATGTGTGAATATTATATAGGAATGTTAGTAAGAAGCGTCAGAATGTAGTTCGCAATTCTCACCACTGGGGTACAGCCGAAGCCAATCCCTGGTCGGGATCCACGTCCTTTCCCTTGAGACAGTCCGTTCGGTACGCTCACACGCCAACAACCACAGGAAAAGGCGCCGTATAACTTCACGGCAGCCTCCGCAGCGGTACGCTCACAGCGGCGGCTGTATCCGTATTGTGTTCACAGAGCGTGCCTTTTTGCTCCCCTTCTGGTTCCGGCCCCGCCATGCCTCCTGGGAGCTGTAGTCTGTGGTCCTGTGCGCATGCGCCTGGTACCTCTCTCCTCTTCTCACGAGTGCCAGGGAGTACATTACCAGGACTGGTCAGTAAATGTCGCTGGATTAAAGGCCATTATAGAGTCCATCTCTCACAGCAGTAACTATAAACATTCAGGCGTTATCAGTCCACTAGCTGGAAAACTTACTGCTACTTTCAGCAAGTGTGCTTCTTAAAAAGAATGCAATGAAGAAAGAAAAAAAAAAAATCAGTAAAAAGAAAATTGGCTTCATCCTGGCTCAAACCAGGACACGGTTGCAGATTCTCTGCTCTCTTCCTTAGTTTCAAAGATTAATTTTTAGGCATAGTTTGAATTACTAGGGAGATTCAATCAGCATACTTGTATTGTTAATGTAGGAGTGGAAAAGTGTTAGGGTTTTCCTTAACTCCTTGGAAATTAAGATTTAACTGTATGAGGATTATGTCGGCTGACATGTAAAAAGCTGCCCTGTCCTAAACTATAAACTGCTTTCCTACTTTGAAAACTACATTAGAACTTGATCTACTTAATCTCTGAATAGATACTTAACATAGCTGTTACAGAAAGGGTACCAAATATATCACATACCAGAACTCTTCCCTCCCACCCACCCCTCCAGTTCAGCCATTTGTGACAAAGAAGTGCTCTGGCATGCTACTGCAAAATTCTGCCTTTAATGTGACTGTTAAGTAGAGAGTCTTGACATCCTTCTGTTGAAGAGTTCACAGTAGGCATCTTTTTGTGTAGTATCCTTACTAGGTTCTAGTTGGAGGAGCTGTACTCCTTATGCTTTTATTCTCTGTTTGAGTTAAATTTAGTTGAGTACATTATTTTTTTCTCATTTTAAAAATATACATGACTCTTGAATGCTTATTTTTTGTTGTGTAGTGTAAGACAGTGATGACTGGAGTTATTCAGTTGTATAAAAATGCTTTATTTAAAAAAAATAAAAATCAAGAAAATTAATGGGTATCATGGTCTGGGTTATAAGGCCTGTTGTTCTTCTCTCTGATATGCGAAGCTGTGTTTTCAAAATATTTTTTAAATTAGTACTGTTGTCAAAACCAGCAGTTGTCCTCTTTCCATGCTTCTTTCTTTGTCAAATATTTGTAAGAGAAACTACCTTGTTGAACTAATCCAACTAAAACTAATATATAAGGAAGGTTGGCTTTAACCCAGAAGAGACCTGGGGTTTGGTTTATTGAGAGATCACACAAGCACTTGTGTTGGCGCTAAGGAAGAGGTAATGTGGTACTAAGGGTAGAGACTTGCATATTTAAGCTGACTTAGTGTGTGGCAGCTGGCTTGGACTTACTTGAATGTGTGTTTACCTTAAGGCAACAGATATAAATGTATAGAGCTTTGTCTCTCTCACTGTAATTTACAATATTTGTGTATCAGTTACCCCTAGGCAATTTGATTGGTGTTGGCATGTGTGATTCCAAACACTTGAGGATTTTGGGACTAGGCAACATTTTTAAACTTAAGTGTATCTTAAAACAAGTATAATATAATAGTAAAAAAATAATCTTTACCATTGAAGTGTAACATTTCTCCTGGAGAGTTTCCATAAATAAGGTGGAAGCAAACTGACGTGAACACATACTGTTGTTGCCCAAAATGGTAATTGTTTTGCAGTGTTCCTGTTAATGTAACTATTGTAGTTGCTCAGGAAGTGTTCCAGTAACTCCATCATTGTGCGGTATGTATAAATTGTAGTGCAGCCTGACTTTTGCTGTAGACCCTACATTTTGATACAAAGAAATCAAGTAATGCCAGAAAAATACTGAACTGTTCCGTTGATTTGTTTCAACCCATATACAAGCATGGCTCTTCTGGATCTATCTAGAATAATTGAAGAAGTTCCTGCCTGGTTTGTCATTTACCTTGCTCTGGAAGTTACTGAAACCCACCCCCCGCCATTGAAATAGATACTGTGAATGCTTTTGATCCACTTCAGAGCAAGTTCAGTCAGGTTGCTTTAAGTATTTATTTAGTCTTACAAAAGCCGTCTATTGTTTATTCCTTACCTTACAAGGTTTATACCTTACCTTACTGTTATTATAGCAGTTGACTTATTGCTCTCTGAAAGTCACAAATGTGACTTTAATAAACCAGCCTTGCTAAAATTGCACTGCAAATTTGTATTTGATGAGCAAGAAAGCTGTGAGTAATGAAAAGGAGTTCTTGTTTAGAACTGACAGAAAATAAACACGAAGAGTATTTGAAATAGTTTTTACTGTCAGTGAATTAATGAAGGAAAATGTAGTGGCTTTCAGCAAGCAAATCAGATGGGCTTATTATAATATCTTTAAAAAAAATTCTGTTGAACAATTGACTACAACAAAAGAATGAAAAAAGTAACACTTTATTTTGTATCTGGAGACAGAATATGAAGATGTTTTTTGTACAGCTTTATTTGTGTTATTAGGTAGTGTCGCAGAGGCCCCCTGAAAACAGACAGGACAGTCACTCAAAATGATATTTATTCTAACCAATATTACTCAGCACTCCAACAAACAATAGTAAGCCACAAGTTTAGATGTCAGGCAGGAATAATACTACACAGCTGACTTATGAATTCCTAAGTATTGCAAACAATCCTTTAGAAGGATGACTCAAAAAGTGCAATCACTAATAAGATGAGGGCTCTCAACCTCGAGAAGTTTCCTTGAGCAGCATCCTGATCTAAGGGGAGAGTCCCTGACTGCAGACCTGCTGCTCTGAGGAGGACTGACTCAAATCGACTTTCCAGCAGGGCTCTGTTTATAACCTAGTCAAGTCTGATCTCTGGTCAATTCTGATTGTCTAGGGGCCCCATCTTCCAGGGACTGTGTGCCTGGTAACAGCCACTGTAAGCAAATGAAAAAGCCAAGGTAAGCACATAAAAAAAATGTAAAAGGTTTCAACATCTGGAAAGCTCAGGTCTTTGGCAGGGTGGGTACATCTGCCACAGGTAGGCATTAGGCATTTAAACCAGGTTGAGGTGTAGAGAGAAAAAATGTTTTTACTATACCAGATGTTACAGCTGGGAAAATGTGACCATGCTTTTGAGCTATTTGTTTTGCAATGCAAAAATGATAAAAGTTTAGCTCTTGCTACAAACCATGCTTGTGTAAACTACCTTAGTTCCTTAACTGCAACAACCTTTTTATTAAAAATTAAAATTTTCACTTAATGTGATAATGGACACCCAGAAACTCTAATACCTTCCACAGCTATCCATATTGGAAATGAACATTGGAAGTCTTCCAGTATAAGTTCTGTCTGTGGAATTTGTTTTAAATATAATGGTGTAGCTGCATCTACAGTTTGGTTGCAGGGGAGCTACACTAAAGATGATGTGTTAGGAAAAATAACACTAATGAATATGTGGAAGTCCACTTCAATCACACTAGATTATTTTAATTTGAAGTACATTTAACTTGAAATATTTATTTTGTTTTCAGAATTAATATAAGCAGTGTGAACATTTTTGGCTGTTTCAGTGCAAAACCAGTTGGCTTAACTTAAATCTGTCTTAGACTGCTCAGATAAAATTTTTCTGAGGATGCAATGTCTCATTTTAGTGGTCAGGGTGAACCAAACCCCAGAGAACAGAATTGTTCTCTGTTACTCCCCTCCACCCTCCCAGTGGAAGATAAAAAGGGAAGTAAGGAAGAGAGAATTCGAGGTTGGAAGTTAAAACTAAAACAGGTTTAATAGAACAGGGAAGGGATAGTAACAGGTGGGATAATAATGAAAAAAATATATACAAAACCTGGTTTCAGTGGTCACCGATATGTGTCCGAAAGTCCGTTGTGGCAGAGTCAACTTGGGAAAAGGGTCCAAGGCTCTTCCCAGCAACCTGATGAATTCTGATCCTGCAGAGCATGTGGTGACCTGAAGACAAATCTCAGGAGTCTCTTTCCAAGACCTCTGAGCGCAGTTAAGCAGAAAGGAAGAAGGGAGCAGGAAGGGGCAGATTATTATAATAGAGGAAAGTGATTTGGAGCACGTCGCAGTTCCCCCTCGGAGGGTTTGCCGTTGTGCGTGTGAGAATGGGCCACCCACTATCCCCCAGGGAGAGAACCCTATAGGAAAACAGGAAAGATTTGCAGATGGGGTTCTTATGCTCCCAGCGCATTGAATGTGGCGGCAGCAGTGGCTCTTGGGCGAACTCCAGTGGCTGGTGATCGGCATTTAGCAGCTGGATGGCCTGGAGGGCAGACATGAACCACATGGGCAGCAGCGGCGGGGCAGCACTTATGGTTCAGGCGGTGGCGCGTGGCAGTGCTCGACGCTCGGGCAGCGTGTGGCAGCGCTTGAGTGGCGGCGGCTTGGGCTCAGCAGCTCGGCTTTTCCTGGCTCGGGCTTGGCTCCGGTCAGCTCGGCTCTGCCTGGCTCCTGTTGGCTCCAGTGCAGCTCCAGTCGGTTTGGGTGTTGCTCGGGCGGGTCTTGGGCTCCGGTGCAGCTCCAGTCGGCTTGGGTCTCCTCTTCTGTTCTTTGGGAGCAGGCAAGGATCTCAGCTCTCTGCTCTTAAAAGAGCAGTAGGATTTCAGCTCTCAGCTCCCTCGGGTTCCACGAGGATCCAGCAGCAGAGTGGCGTGCCCTTAGGCTACCAGTGATCTCCACTCTCACTCAACAGGGGCAGAAGCCCCCCCACCATCCGGGGACTTCCTTCTAGGTTAGGGTGACCCAGCGCACAGTCTCAGGTGCCACAATACATTGCACATCTGCATGCCAACCCTGGCCCAGCCAATCTTGAGTCTCAGAACAGACCGCCCACAGGGAAGCAGGCCCCTCTCCCCAAGAAGCCTGGTTCCTGGTGCCACAGGTACCAACTGTGCAGGAGTGGTGTCCATTTAGTCTCCCTTATATGGTGAAATAGTTTTATGGGAGGCATATTTTCTGTGTAAGGGGCACAACCCTTACAGCCCCCTCAAACCATAACACACAAACACCTTGAATTGCTGTGGCTTTATAATCATGTAGTAATATTCTCACTTAATTGTCCTCTTTTCTTAAACTCCACCAACCCTGTTGCATAAATTTTACCTATTTTTCCTTTTTTGTCATTTACTATCTTACTTGCAGTTATCAAAGTGATGTGGCTCATAATACATGATTTTGAGAGGTTGAATTTAGAAACATCATCTGCCTAATCTTAAATTGAAAGTTATGGGTTTTTTCTGCAATAAACATGGAAGGTTTTTTTGTGATGTAGGAAAATATATTTCATGTTGTTGTTTAGATATTTGATTTAGTAGAAATTCTTCATGTTGAAAGATTTGAGTAAAACAATAATTGTATTATACAATTGCTTTGTGGTTGTTAAGAAAACATGCATTATTTGCCAGTTATTCCACCTTTTTAGAAGCTTTTTTAATATATGCATAGCACAGTCAGTTATTGGAATGGATAAAATAGCTGAAAGTGCTAAGTTGTTATTTGAAAGTCCTTCTGTCTTAACTAAAACTGAGTGCAGTTGACTGTATAACTTTGCTGTTGAGCAGTCTGCATATAAAAAGTTCAAGAATGAGTAATAATTCTTCACATTTTAAAACTTACAGGAAAATATACATGTTTATAAAAAGGAGTAATGCTTACTTAAACTGTGTATGCTGAGTAGGATAGACAAAGATCCTGCTGATTTTTTCATTTTTATTGTAGCTTAAAATGCTAAGAATTGACTTGCATTTGTTGGGTCATAAATATTACAGATTCATTTCAGTACATCTTTTCAAAATTGATCGTTCAAAAGTGAAAGTAAAGAATTTGGTTAATGATTATATCTGTGATATGAATGATGTGATTGTATTCTAGTACCTTGATAACTTTAGTCTTTGTGTTATGTACTGTACAAGGCCAAGGTGGCTTCTACTTCAAAGACTTTAAATCTTAAGTATGAAATAATACACAGAAAATCAGGAAACAATCGAGAGGAGGGGGTTTCTGTCCACTGTCAAAAAAAACTATTGTTGATAGCCAGCTGTTTTGATATGAATTATAGAGAAGAGTTTAAAGGAGAATGTTTTGCAGATTTTTATGGGGAGCTGAAACCAAGCACAAAGGTAGTGTCATTGGCACAATTTTTACCTAAACTCAAAGTCAATTTGAGATTAAATAGTGGAAACAGGCTGGAAGATCACACTGTGTACAGGTGTTGACACCCTGTTAGTGACTGAAAGCAGATATTATAGAGATGGACCATAGATAGCTTTGAAAGCAAAATTATATAGTTTATGTAATCAGGCAGTCAGTAAAAGAAGTAATGTCATAGAATAAACTACTTAGGATTACCATATCCTCTGAAATTAAGAGGCTGCTTGAGGGGAAAAAAAAATCATGTAAATTTGCTTGATTGATGACTAGAGAGGCATGTAAGTATGGCAAAGGAAAGACTGAGAGTTTAGAGGTTAAGAGATGTTTGACTTGTCTGTATGGAATTGTACTTGTTTGTGAATCAGATTAGCAGGAGGTGTGAAATGTGGAGAGGTGGTCTTCAGAGAACCCTGTAAAAATTAGAGAGCGTTAAGTAGTGCTCTAAAGTCTGGAAAGTTACAGAAGCAGAAAGACAACTAGGACAGAACAGGAGTCTGTCATGGTTTGACTCAGGATCGGCAATTAAACCATCGACAATAATGCTCTCGATCCCCTCCCCCTCCCACCCAGGTAGGGAAGGAGAAAGATAATGAAGAGAGAGACACTTTCTGGATTGAAAACTAAATTAGACAGCTGTAATTAAATAGTAATTATGAAAGAAAAGATGTACAATTATATACAAATGTGTGCAGGAATGTGCAAAAGCCTCTTGCCTCCCCCCACCCCCAGCAACTCCCATGGCAGTCTCCTGAGCTGTGAGCAGTTCCGAAATGTCCTGGACCACTACCGGAGATAGCAGCAGAGCAGACAGGAGCTGAGGGGGGAGTTATGAGGGTCAGGAATGCACGAGCCTAGGGATCAATGATGATGGTGTCACGGTTTGGCTCTGGGTTGGCAGTCAAACCAATAAAAATAATGCTCTCAGTCCCACCCCTCTCCCCCAAGGTAGGTGTGTCGGTTTGGCACCGAGTTGGCAGGCTCTCGATTCATCCCTCCCCCCCTCCTCCCCCGAGGTAGGGAAAGAGGGAGAAAAATGAGAAAGAGACGCTCTCTGGGTTGAAAAGTGAAACAGGTTGATTTTAATTATTGGTGACAAGGGAATATATATATTTGCAAAGGGATGTGCAACACCCAATCCCCTCCCTCCTCCCCTAACCACTCTCACAGTCTCCCAGCTGAAGCGGGAGAGCGTCTGGGCGCATGGACGGGGTCCTTGGGTGTCGGCTGTAAAGAAAAATGGAAAAAAACAAAGAGAGAGAGCCAAAGAGAGGGCGATAGAAGCGACAGTAAGCATAAAAGTGAGAGAAAAAGGAAAATGAGAGGCTTGACTTCTGTGATATATTAGCCTATACTGAAAGCCAAATAGAGAAAATATTATGAAAAGGGAATATTCTGATTTGCTGATCCTGCCTTCGGTCTAATCTGCTCCCCCGTAGGGGGGAGGCTGCAGACTGTCGGAAGTGACCTTGGTTATTATCAGTCCACTGGCGCTGGACATGGTTTGGATGCAGGGCTTGATTGCTGGGGAATAGCAGAGGGGAAGAAAAGATTATGCTCTTGAGGTTGGATTGATGGGAGGCATGGGAATGAGCTCTGAAAAAGAGCAGGGAGGCACACACAGAGGAGCTATTTCCAGGTGCCTTGGGAAGCAGCTCTGCCCTTGGCTGTTGTCAGACCTCATGGGTGCTTTCTGCACTGAGGATTGCAGGGAGGCCCTGTCTGGCAGGAGCTGTGTCAGGAGCTCAGCAGCAAGGCCTCAGTTCTACAAACCATCTCCTGCACAGCAGCACAGGGTTTCAGCAGCAATAGTTTCTCTGAGAGCAAGCAGGAATGAAATAATCAACGTGTCTGTGTAAAATTATCTATTTCATATCATCCTTTGGATCTTTCAGAACCCCACTTACGACTGCTGCCTCTGGTGGGCAGCTGAATTTGATCAGACTTCTTCATTACAATGCTGATGTTTCCCGGAAAGACGCTGCTGGGCAGAGAGCTCATGATTATGCTGTTCTGCATGGACACTCTAGGTAAACTTGTAACTTGATAATAAGTCATCAGTTATCAGTGTGGCTTTTGAATATTTTGGTCACAGCACCAAGGTGTAATGGTGTGTTTAGACCTGTCTTGAAGCTGTGCTCAGTGCTGCCTTCGGATGTCTGTTGTTCCTGTGTCTCGTGTTGATTTGGAAGTAGAGGAAATTTCTGCCCAGGATTCTCTTTTACCTTCCTTTCAAGTTTTGTTGCTAAGCTCACATTGGCCCAATATACACTCTAAAATGTGTCTGTAGCCAGAGGTGGAACTTGGCAAACTGAAATGCATGGAAACCCATGTAAGGACCAGCCCTATAGTCCTTACTGACTTCCCCTGCAGTGCCCAGGCACTGCCAGCCTTTTGTTTCAGAGGAGATCCAACTGGTATCCCTCTTGTGAAAACCTTCAGCAGTTTTGTTCCTCTCATGCACAGCTTTGTAGCTGTGGCTGCTGATTCTCGAAGGTGTGCTTGAAAGCCAGGCTGAAGAAATGTGGGAGGAAAATGGCTGAAGAAAAAATGGGAGGCGTGGGCACCACGCACAGAAGCTTCTCCTCTGCTCTCCTGGTCTGCACCTTCTGCCATTCAGTGTCACCCTTATGGGTGGGAGGGGGAGGGGATTGAGAGCATTGTTGTCTCTGGTTTATTTTTCGATTCTGAGTCAAACTGTGACATTCTCCCTTACAGCTGAAAGATGTCGGCTTTATAGGGTGGTAGTTCCTGTCTTACTTCCAAGTGCTCTATCAATCCCAGCATCTCTGGCCAAGGATCCCAACTGCTTGGCTTCTCTCTCGTCCACGTCCTAGGTTTCAGCACTGCTATCAAAGCATCGGAGCAACCATGGAAGAAGTGGCTCACCTTCATTGCGGGTGAAGTCCTTTCTCATGGGGTGCAGTTCCTTTAGAGAGAACAGTTGGACAAGATCATCTTTGTCATCTTCTTGAGAGCGGCCAGCTCTTCCATCTGGTTGAGACGGGCCTGCTCCTTTATCTATTTTAGAACTGCATGCTCCTTCACCTGCTTTAGAAGAATCTTCTCAATCACTCTCTTCCTGGTGTCCTTTGATTAGGTCTTTTAACAACTTTTTGAAATCAGAGTCCTCCACTGTTGAATGCATTCTTGTAGTTTTTGATGGCTGTTTATTTGCTCTTGGTCAAAGGATTAACTTTAACTTTTGTTTGTTTGGATTGAGTGGCTTTGGTCTTTGCAGCAGTAGCAGTGGTGGCAGCAGCCTTGCCTGTCGGAGAGTGGCAGTGAGTGGAACAACATCTTGCTCTCCACATCCACAATACGTGATAAACATTCATCAGAAGCATCCCTAGTGAAACAATGCTATTTAGATCAAGAGCTGGGAGATTTAGCATGAGAGAAAATGGAGAGGTAAAACTGAACCTGCTACTGCCATTACCAACATAGACCTTTCTGTTCACATGAGGTTTTGTACTGTACACATACAGTGCCACCATACAGATCAGTATCAAAACCCCTGTGATCACTAGACAGGTTATTACACGGTTGATTATGGCTATAGTCCTGTCGATAAACCATAAAACAATAACAAGAGCAGCTACCCAGAGCAGTATAATCCCGACTGCATACCACATGTATGATTACATGTTGGGAAAAAGGTCCAGCAGAAACATTGCAGGAAGTGTCTGTTCAGTTTTCAACCCATCAACATACTCAGCAGAAGCGTTGCCCATAGCTATCTGAGGGATTCCTCCCATCGGAGGTGGAATTTTTAAACATTCACCAATTAGTCAGAATTTACAGCCTGGGCTTAAAATCGAACCTTGCATTGGGCGCCGATAAATTATTGTCACAGTTTGATTCAGGATCGGCAATTAAACCAGAGACAATAATGATCTCTATCCCCTCCCACACAGGTAGGGAAGGAGAGAGAGAAAAAGGAGAGAGATAATAAGGAGAGAGATTTTCTGGATTGAAAACTATATTAGACAGCTTTAATTAAATAGTAATGATGAAAGAAAAGATGTACAAATATATACAAATGTGTTCAGGAATGTGCAAAACCCTGTATCCTCCCCCCACCCCCAGCATCTCCCACGGCACTCTCCTTAGCTGTGAGCAGTCTGAAAATGTCCCGGAGCACTGCCGGAGACAGCGGCAGAGCAGACAGGAGCTGAGGGTAGAGTTATGAGGGTCAGAAATGCATGAGCCCAGGGATCAACGGTGATGGATAGACATAGTCCTCCCCGGACGCCAGCCATGGATGGAAGAGAAGGGAAGAAGAAGCAGGAAGGAAGTTGACTTCCATGATCTTTGATCTTACATCGAGCTTACGTAGAAAAATAAAATGGAATTCTTTGGTCAATTTTGCTGTCCATCTAGTCCACCCCTCCCTACAGGAGGGTAACAGATATGACTCTTCTGCTCCCAGTAGCATCAGTGCTGCAGATTCAAGAAGTAGAACAAAGCAACCTTGGCATCTCTGCAGTAACATAAACATTCCAGTGTTATCAGTCCACTAGCTGGAAAACTTGCTGCTAGTTAAAAGAGAGCTTACTGAAGGAAAAAAAATCAGTATAAGGAAAATTGGCTTAATCCTGGCTCAAAGCAGGACAGAGTCATTTCATGAACACTGTGGTTGACTGTTGGGGAGGATGAGGACAGTTTTAGTTCTAATCTTTGGCAAGGAAGCAGTTATTAGAGATATTGGAAATGGTTTTAAAATGGGTGTCAGGTGGAAGCCTGGGTAAGATTGATCAGGAGGACAAATTCCAGATAAACTGTAAACTTTTTATAAAGTAAGTTTAAAGATCAAATGAATCACCTTTACAGAAGCAAAGGATATAGATTTAACTAGATAAACAGAAAGCATGTGTTTATTGTGAGCAGGAAGAGAGGATGCTAAAGAGAAAGTGCAAAACAGATCTAGTAATAGGATTTCTCGGGTTAGATGAAAAAACAAAACTCTTCAGTTATGGAGAAAAGGGTGTTTTAGGGTGTTGGTAGAAATAGGTCATGCTTTTCAAAAAATCAGGATCGATGAAGGTTTAAAGATTAATTTAAAAAAGTTGAATAATGATTCTAAAAGGATAGTAAGGATATTATAAAGTACATTCTTTCATAACTTTGTGAATTCTTCCTTTCTTAGATATTATAATTACCATGATCAAGATCGGAAAAAAAAGTGTTTTTTTTCTTTTAATAATATTTATTAAAACTTAAGGATTAGTGTTTCAAGGATTTTTTTTCATTATGAATAATTTTATATTGATTTACAGAAATTTCAAGACATTGAAGAAACACACCTTCTTCATATGAAAGAGATTATAGAATCATTGTCAAATACCATAAAAGAAATTCATTTACAAATAGGAGAGGTAATTTTTATATTATCATTTGTTTGAATTATACTACATATTTTTCTTAATTATTAAATGAAACATTTCTTATTGTGTTTGTGGTAATTACTAGATCACATCTTTCAAATGAAGGTAACTTTTTAAACCAGTTTGAATATAAGAAAATAAACAGAAGTGATCCACAGAGTTCAAAAGACTTATAAGTGGGTGTGGTTCTTTTTACCACAGCTATCAAACATTATGTGAGTACTGAACTTTGGGATGTTTGAAAGAGACTTGAACATCTACTAAATTGCCATTTTGGTCTTTTTGTGATGTTTCTATGTGTGTGTTCTCTTTTGTTTTTCAAGCCTCTCTGGATTTTTTTATTAAGTGGATCATCCTTTAATTTAGTTCTTTGTATTGGAAATATTTTTAATATCTTAATTCAACATAAGCTGATTTTTTTACTGCTTCCTGTTGTATTTATAAGTTAAGTATCACAAATTTTACAGAATAAGGCTCAATAATAATGAAATTTTGTGTTAACAGAAAACAAAATATTTTTACAACTTTGGAAATTGTTAGTGTATTTCAAAGTTCTGTTACCTAGATGTTAGCACACATTTCAGGATACTTGTGATTTTCTTTAAAACTATAAAATTATATCAGTCTGAAAAGCTTCCAAATTTTTTATACACTCGGGTTTTTATGAGTGAAAGACCTTCAGAAACAGTGTTAAAAGATGCTTTTATACTATCTTTTCTTTAGATGCAAGTTGGTTTACTCAATAATCCTTATACTTATTCCTTAATTTTTTTAATGTTCTGAAATGTAGTTTTATTTTATACACCTAATTTGAGTCACTGTTTTCCTCAGTTTTGAGGAAACGCTAATGAATGGTGGTCACGAGGGTCATGCTATTTATTTTTAAAGCGTATACATACTGCCTTGTTGAAAAACTTATTAGCAATGTGTGGTTGCTCCTTTGTCAGACCAAAAAACGTGACAACAGTAATGCTTTTACTCAAGCAGGTGGGAACTGTGATAATACAGTGATAACAGTTCACACCCTTAACTGGTGCTGGCTTAAGAGAACACTTGTCCTCCTGACATTGTAATGGGACATGTTGTTGACAAATTAAAAAAATTATGCATTACAAAAGTGGTTTAAATTGAAGTAAATCCTAGACCTGTCATCAAGCTATATTCTTGCATTCCTCATTTGTATCGTACACACACTTGCTATATACTAAAACAAAGAAGGGATTTCATTGGTAAAATGCCTGTTGATTTTTAGAAGCCCTGTAATATATTGTAGAGGCAAGTATTTTGAACCTTACCTCTAGAGAAAGTTTTAAAAGCTAATTACATTATTTCAATTATTGGTTTTAAAATTCCTTTTGTGTGGTGTGTTGTTTTTTTTTTGAAGGTGCATGAAGAGTTTATTAATAACATGACAAATACTACAGTTGAGAGTTTAATACAGAAATTTGCTGAGTCAAAAGGAACTGGCAAGGAAAGACCTGGTAAGAGATTAAAAATGATAGAGTAGGAAATGTTAATTTAAAAACTATAGATTTCCTTTCCTAATAAAAGGTCAAACCCTATTTGTAAACATGTTATAGTGGCAATATACTTACAATTTCAAATTCTCAGAATTCATTAGCTTTGCTATTAAAGGATTAATAGAAATTTAACAACACAGTTTATTATGTAAGTGTAGTATTTGTGTTCATAAAGCATAGCATTTATGGCTATAAGTCTCTCTATGAAGGTCTTGTAAGAAGCTCTTAAACATTAATGCTCCTTGGTACATCAGTGAAATTTGTCAAGAAACTGAAGTTCCTTGCACAAACTTATCTCCACTATGTGCTTTTGCATAAATTATATTTTCATATTTTATTTAATATAAATTTATGGATGTATTCAGAACAAATGTCTATAAAGCTGCTTATAGAATCTTAGAATTGTTTTGGTTGGAAAAGACCTTTAAAATCATCAAATACAACCATTAACCTAACTCTACTAAGTTTGGTGCAAAACCATGTCCCTAAGCACCATGTCTACATGTCTTTTAAAAATCTCCAGGGATGGTGATTCTACCACCTCCCTGGGCAGCCTGTTCCAGTGGTTGATAACTCTTTCAGTGAAGTTTCTTCTAATATCCAATCTAAACCTCCCCTGACACAACTTGAGCCCATTTCCTCTTGTCCTATCACTTGTTACTAGGGAGACTGATACCCACCTTGGGGGGGGGAAAAGACAGAAGGGGATATTTCTATTGTTTCTTGTGTATTTGTCCTAATATATATATTCTGACATTTGATATTGTTCTGTAGAATCGGACTTGCCAAAACCTAAGTCCTGTTAATAAACCTATTGATTCTTGAGCACCATTTGTGAGTGTGTGTGAGAGACGGACTCTATAATGGAATCAGGGAGGTAATAGCTGATTTAAAACAAAAAGGTATAATAGTGCCATGCCATTCACCATACAATGCCCCAGTCTGGCCTGTGAGGAAACCAGATGGGAGATGGAGACTAACTTTAGACTACAGGAAATTGAATGCCAATACAGAAGGCCTCACTGCAGCCGTACCAAACATAGCTGAACTGGTGCTAGAAATCCAGGAAGCAGCACATCCTGTGCTGGCAGCACTGGATATTAAGGACATGTTTTTCCAGGTCCCTATTGATACCGAGGACCAAAAGTATTTTGCCTTCACTTGGGATGGAGTCCAATACACTTTCACGAGGTTGCCACAGGGATATAAACACTCACCTACGCTGGCCCATCACGCACTTGCGTGTGAACTGGAAAACGTTCCAGAAATCAAAAACAATTCCAAAGTGAAACTTTATCAATACATAGATGACATACTGATAGGGGGTCAGAGTGAGGGAGAAGTGAAAGTCGTGTATGACGCTATAATTAAGCATCTGACTGATATTCAGCTAGAAATCCCTGAAGGGAAAAGGCAACCACCATCCCAAGAGGTAAAACTCCTGGGAATAAGGTGGAAAGGGGGAACCTGGAATATTCCGTCCGATATCGTGTCCCAATTGACTCAGATGAAGGTACCAGCTAATAAAAAAGAATTGCAACAATTGCTGGGAACCCTCCAGTATTGGAGAAAACATATCCCTGATTTCTCTGTCATAGCACGGCCTCTTTATGATCTCTTGAAAAAGAATCATCACTGGGAATGGAACAAATTTCATGATGAGGCCCTTGAACTGCTAATACTGGAAGCACAGATCTTCCAGACTCTGGGACCTCTTCACCCAGAGGATCCAATAACAATAGAATGGGGATTCTCAGCTAGTGCCTTATCATATCACTTTTGGCAAAAGGGACCTAGTGGGAGTACACGACCCATTGGCTTCTATTCACAATCTTTTAAGGACTCAGAAAAACGATACTCCACTCTGGAGAAGGGATTGCTAACAGTGTGCGCAGCACTAACAGAGGTCAGTAAAATTGTTAAAAAAAAAAAGGTGATACTACAGGGTCCTTTCAAAGTAGTTAATCATGTGCTGTCTGGGAAAGCCCCTCCAGAGGGTATATCCCAAAAGGGGACAATCAGGAAATGGTATAGCCAGATTGAGTGCTACTCTGGTCTTTTCAAGCTAGAGGAAGGCCTGGACAAACAGCTAAAAATCCAGGAACACATTGAATCCATGGAGGAAAAAGAGTTAACTATGAAAACTCCCAGTCCTATTAAGGAGGCCCCCGAATACAAAAGTGAAATGATTAATGCCTGGTTCACAGACGCGTCAGCCAGAAGAGAGGGTAAAACCTGGTCTTTCAAATCTGCTGCAGTCAAACCTTCCACGGCTGAACGCATAATAAATCATGATAAGGGCAGTGCACAAGTGGGGGAGCTGGATGCTGTTCTCAATGTGTTTGTATGGGAAAAGGCCGCCAAGGACGCTGTGTACATCTACACAGATTCCTTTTCGGTCTTCAAGGGCTGTGTGGAATGGATAACTTTCTGGGAACAGAACAATTGGGAGATTAAGAGGGTGCCAGTGTGGCAGAAAGAAAAATGGCAACAGATCCTAAAAATTGCCAAGAAAAATCCTAACTTTCATGTGGGGTGGATTCCTGCTCACCAGACCAGTCTGAAAAAAGATGCTAGCAGGTGGAACAACTATGTTGATGAACTGGCCAAAATCAATGTAGTGGAAATCAGAACAGCAGAAGAAAATCAGGAGTGGGAGCGCTTGCTTGAATGGCTTCATTGTAAAAGGGGTCACTCAGGGATCTTTGATTTATATAAGGAGGCACAAACCAGGGGATGGCCTGTTACCCGTGAACAGTGTAAAACAATCATTTCTGAATGTGATCTGTGTAAGATCCGGTTGGGGAAGCATCCCCTGACAACTGATACTCTGCATATTCGAGAGGGAAAGTCCTTGTGGTCTACTTGGCAGGTGGACTACATTGGTCCTTTCCGCAAATCAGGTAACAAACAGTATGTCATTGTGATGGTAGAAGTGGTATCAGGTCTAACTTGTGCTGAAGCTGTTTCTAAGGCAAATGGTGAAAATACAGTTCGCTTCCTGGAAAGGGTATTCGGGGTATTACCTAAACCTACACATATTCAGTCTGATAATGGCACTCACTTCACTTCACATCTGGTACAACAGTGGGCGAGAAGTGAAGGCATTCAATGGACATTTCATATGCCATACTATCCCCAAGCAAATGGGATAGTAGAACGTACTAACGGGTTAATCAAAAGCCTTATCCGCCCACAGGACTCCAAATGGGATGAAAGGTTGCGATATGCAGTCACCACCATAAATAACAGATGGGGGGTAAACGGGTGTCCTCGTCTAACTGATTTCTTTCCTACATCACCCACTCAAGAAAAGGAGACACAAAGAAAGCCTTGCAACAAGAAAAAAATTTCCCTACACCCAGGACAGACTGTACTGTTCACCTGCCAAATATTGGGAAAGTCAAAATGACCCTGCAAACGCCTGTGAATTCAAACACCTGGGTTGCAACTGACATGAATAACAAACAACTCAAAATCAGTACAAATTGGATACTTCATGTTGAATGAAGCAAGACAGATTGTAGAGATAGGTTGTAACTGTGTATCTGTATACTTGTGTATATAGCAATGTGTATATGCTAAACCAACAACCCAAAGAACCGGAGACATCCCAAGCCAGAATAGGGTCTGATCAGCCCGACACTGGTTTTGAGGGGGGAGGTACCTTGTGCATACTATGGACTTGATCACCCCATGGTTTGCACAACGCCTCCTACTATACAGCATCATGTCTCCTATACCTATTTCCCCTTTGGGTTTTGGTCTGTAAATAAGATACTAATGGTGCACCAATATATATTCATTATGGGTTTTCTATTTATATTTCTCTTATGTATTATATATATGAGTATGTATATATATGTATGAGTTTATAAGTATATATGTTGTATAGGGAATTGTTCCCTCAGAAACATGCATAAAACGTTATATACGTTGTTTTAGATGTGTAGATATGAAATATGTGAGATTGTATATATGTTTGTCTCAAACAGGGAAAGAGGTAAGAGTTTGGACAAGAGCCTACTAGGGTACAGATGTACATACATACATATACAGACACAAACATACACCACACAGGAACCAAGTCGCTGTCATAAAAGCCACGGGGTGAGATGTGAGAGACGGACTCTATAATGGCCTTTAATCCAGCGACATTCACTGACCAGTCCTGGCGATGCGCCCCCCCGGCACTCGTGGGGAGAGGACAGAGGTACCAGGCGCATGCGCACAGACTACAGACTACAACTCCCAGGAACTGGGAAAAAAAGGGAGGAGCAAGAAGGCGCGCGCTCTGCGAATACACACGGATACAGCCGCCGCGGTGAGTGTACCGCTGCGGAGGCTGCCGTGCCGTTACGGCGCTGCTCCCTGTGGTTGTTGGTGTGTGGACGTACCGAACGGACCGTTTGCCTAGAGTCTCAAGG